>JARKHS020031198.1:0-176146 GCA_030143305.2 Amblyomma americanum
TAAAAGGATATTCGATTAGCTATTCCAAAGATGTGAAAGGCTCTCTTCGAGTGCAAACAATCACAGCGGCTTCGTCGAATAGGAACCCAGTGGGCTCCTCCTGTGCTACTTCACCTTGAACTCTTTGTTATGAATTACAAAGTAATCCAGCCATTCAGTCATGAAAAAAGTATGACGGATATTTTGAAGGAGAGATGACAGCAATAGTGTCCCGATTTCCAGTACATTCAAGCAACATCTTCATGACAGGAAAAAATCCTCCAAAACGAGCAGTGCAACCAAAAGAGACGCCGTTAAAACGACAGCAGGACCGCATTCGCAAGCTGCAGGTGAGAGCCAATAAGCGAGGAGCATCTAATACAGTGCAGTGTCCATAACGCATTGTAACCAAGCCTTTAGTATGCCCTTGGACACAGCCGCAGATGAAGCGTCAACGGTGGACAAGCTTTCGCTAGACTTTCATGCTGTTCACTGCCTCTACATCCTTGGCGACGGCACACGAGGCAAGAGATAGGAAACGACTGCATAAAGGTTTGTTGACCGGCGATGCTCAGTTCCTATGCATAACACCATCGGGATAGCCTAGGCTTTGCACTTACTGGACCACCACTTTGTTTCCACCCAGGTAATTGGTAAATAAAAATTAACCAAACTTACACTTCGGTCAACTCAAAAGACCAGGGAGACAAGGGCTGCTAGATAATAGAATATAATCATCCCATCAGCCCCAAGACGAAGAAATGCGAAAAATAAAACCAACTTCATATTGATTCATGATAGTCTTCATAGATTACGAGAAAGAATTTGAACGTCTAATCCAGAACAACCATGTAGGCATTGCGTAACCTGGGTGTAGATAGACGCGTGCAATGACACAGGAAACTATCGGCAGCGGCTCCAAAGCGATCCATTTCTATGGGCACGGTGGGACATTGATGAGCGTACCGATGAATCGGTCCTTCCGTTTCTTGCAGGTTGGTGTGCAGTACACATCAAGCCGCCTTCGTATCCAAAAGTTTGTGAGTATCCTCCAGTGCCCGGCTATGTGCTTTTATACATACTTTTTTTACCAGCTTGCTGAGAATGTGAAAGTGAACACCGGGCCTGCCTAGATTTAGGAATGCTGCACGGGTGAGACAAATACTGAACCATACGCGATTCTTATGTGTGTGCTACGCAAGCAGCCGATCGACCTTGCTCACTTAAGGATAACAAGTCAGTTCTCACCAAGATATTATCGCGACCCGACAGAAGAGGTTAAATATCCAGGGTCCGTACTCCGTAGAGTTTGTGCCATCAGAAAAACCGTCGTAATCTGACGCAGGTGCCCCACCTGATGGGTCGAAACGCCGCAAGCGGACGTGGTGGTTCGAATGCAGCGAAAAAAGTCGACGAAAGCGAACGGTGACGTCAAACACACAGCGTATGCAGCAGATGCTTAAGGACAGCCAACATGGCGGCATGCTGTGAAGCGGAACCTCTCTCTTCGAAGTTAACTCGTCTGTGTTACTGTGTTTTTCGGCGCTTGAAAAGGCCATAAACAAGGTACGGGGCTTTCACTATATCCAATTAGATGGAGGATAAATTTGGCCTGTCTTTTATGTCGTTGGACGATTCGGTAGCTCCTAGGCCTAACGGGCGCCTGTTTGTTGTAGAAGGTCTCTTCATTAAAACCGGATGGCGCAACTATCACCGGAGGTATCTCGTCTGCGTACGTTGAATGATTTAACATAAACCGCAATGTCCCACAGAATGCTTGCGTTTACTGCGCGCAAGCGTGAATTTTCTGTTTTAGAATTCTCTACCAGCTGTTGAAGCGGTCCGCAAATTCAATTCAATGTCAGCATTTTTCCTCTGACTGTGGCGCCAACAACACAGCTTATGTCAGCAATACTGGCATATTCCTTGGTTCTTGACGAATGAAAAAAAAAAGTATGAGAGTGCGTCGGCCGGGAATCGAACCCGGGTCAACTGCTTGGAAGGCAGCTATGCTAACCACCATACCACCGACGCCAGCTGTCTGGTGCTATTCCCGGCGCCTGTTGGCGGATCGGCACCTGTTGGCGGTCATTGGCCCCGCGAGCGGAAACCGGCTCTGCCAGTAGCCCAGTCCTCATACGCTTTGGGCGGAACTTGAGCCAGCCGTCAGAGTGTCTAAGAGCGGGAGATGTGAAGCGGTATGAGTTTAATATCGAAAATGCGCTGGATGAATAGGACAAGCTGTCGGGCTGGTTGGAGCTGATCTACTGTTGTTGACAGCGCTTAGACACAGAGACAGGGAACAGAAATAGGAAAAAACGACGGCTTTCCCACTGGCTGAAGCGCGCAAGCAATATAAAATGGTTGCTGTTATTCCTTAAATGCACCAAATTTTACAGAACCTTAAGAAAATCGGAGAGAAAGCAGGAGAAGACGTCTTCCCTGCTCCCCAGGGCCTATCGCAGCTCTGTCGGATCGTAAATGAAAACGGAAAAAAAAGGAACAGAGTCTGCACCACGCGGCACAAAAATCTGTTAGCGGAATGCGTGGAAGGGGTTGTTTAGTGAATCCCTTTGTCTTGCCGCCAGGTATACATCGGCCAAATAGGCCGATGCATTAATGAAAGGCTGAGGAAACATAAGAACGACTTATCAGGTATATCTCTCAGGTTTCTGCCAGTGGACTGCCTAAGCTGGCACCCAAAAATGCAATTCCACCCGATGTTAGAAAAAGCCACTGTGTTCAAAAAGCAGCGGAAAAAAGATGACACCTGAATTAGTGGAAGCCACCGAGATTTTGAGGGTTCAGAGTGAATGTGTTAGCACACCCTTGGTATCACTCTCGATCGGAAATGAGATTACCTTTCTTTATGGATCTGTGACCGAGCCCTGGGTTTACAAACGTGTTACGTGTTTTGGTTTTTCCGCCAACTTCCCTTTTATCGCGTTAATTTTTCTGCTCTTTTGCTTTAGCATTTATACGTTTTGTTGAAATTCATTTGTTTATATTTTACCTTTCTCTTTCAGTTTTACTGCAACTCATCTTCTACCTTCCGCCGTGTTAAGTTCTGGCTTCACCTGTGTTGCTCATGCGCTTTTTCCCCATTTTTATCATTTTATTTATTTACCGCATTTCATTTTCCGCCTTTAGCTCTGTTAATGGTTGGCTTCACCTTTGTTGCCTAATTTTCGTTTGCTTACTCGATCAACATTTTCGTTTCCATTCCGCGTTTCTTCTTGCGACTACGCATTTCTTCATTTTTTCACTATGCTTGATGTGTGCTTGTTTGTATGTTTTGGTTCCATGTTATCGGACCAGTTCTTGAAAATTGTTTTGGTCAAACCACACCACTATTTCCCGTGTTGGCAGTTTTTTGTTGTATCCATTGGTGTTTTGTTCATAGCATTTATGGCTTTACCCCTACCTGTCATATCTCTTCTTGTTGCTTCGAGTACACGAAATTCCGCACCTGTGTTTTGGGTATATATGCAGTGTTGCGGAGGATCCGGAATAAAGATGAAGTTCAGCGCCTGTGTCACCGTCTTTCCTGTTTCTGTCCCCGGTCCTTGTGTCTAAGCGCTGTGAAACACGATGACACTGGATGAAGGCATATTGCTAGGAATTCCCGCTTGTTCTCTTCTGGAGTTACTCATTAGATAAATCTTCATTATAAAATAACTATTACGCCCACTGGATTTAATCGCACTTGTCCATTGGAGCCCCGAAAAACGTAGCCGAGCGATGTCAGTCACATGGGGTGCATCGGCCCAAAGCCGAGGACAAGAAAAAATAGAACTTCAAGAGGCTCATTACAATATCCTGCCATTGCTTATATTATTTAAAAAAAATATAAGCTATATGTGTCACAAAATGTGACAAGCGCCAACAATCGCAAGAGTTTAGAAACGCGGGTGTCGAGACGGGAACTCACTGGAAATGCAGTATTTGAGCAAACTATTAATAACTTAGAATGGCGAGTTGTGCTTCAGATATTCTGGGGGCGGCATTCAATTTTGAGGAAAACGATTTACGGAGGTTTTTTTTTTCATTGTGGTGCTCAACCGAACCAAGGGACTCTTCGCATTGAACGCAAGCGAGTATAATGAGTTGCGTTACTGGAATGCAGGGGTTCTTCCAGGTGTGCAGAGCGCCGTAGGAGTGCGTGCGTACGTCGTACTAGTGGCAGACATAACAGAAGAGACGGATAATTTCCAGTACTGAACGAAATTACGTAACGTTTTTTTTCCTTCCGCGCCGTTTACAGAACGCAAGAAAAAGATTACGTGTAAAGAGGAAAAAATGCTTCAACAACAACAATAAAATGTCATTATCACTTACAAGTGATGCCATTACTATTCGCCTCTAAAAAAATTTCTCTTACAGTTTCGAGAGGTCAACGAATTGATTCTCGTGCACCGCGTGGCAAGAGAGCTATAGTTAGATACAACTAACGAGCACCGCGGCAAATACGGCTCAAATGAGACCCTTCAGAAAATGGCGCCAAGCGCTCGTCCTCATGTAGCAGTTAAACCCATATCACGAAGGCAGCTTGCAGTCATCTGGTGTTTTATGCTATGGGATTTACTAATACACGATCAGAACCTGTCACCGCCGTTCGCTTAGCGTATTACTCTGACGGGCGTTTGCCGCGGCGTTTATAAGTTGTTCTTCAATATAACCTATCTAGCATTGCTTTGTATCATGAGATATTGCTTCTTTGAGTTGAATAAGAAAGACTGGGTTTTCTGCTTTTAGCTTGAGTGTGATTACTAAGCGTATCGATATCTCAGTGCGAATCATTGTCCATTAGTGGTCGCCGTACATTAGCGTGAAGCTGGAAATTTGCTGCATTTAAATCGATAGTAAAAAAAGTTTGCAATACGTAACTGAGTTTATGAAGGACGCAGAGGTACGTGGCGAAATACTGTAGCACCGGGAATAAGTGCATGATGTCGAATGCAAAGAAGTAACCAGCTGAGGCACGTTTATAAGCCTACATCTCACGTGTACTTCTCTTATCTTTTATCATATATTTTGAAAGGTACTAACTGTCAGAAGTAGAATCCGGATGATAAAGTACGCAAAGCTGAATAGGGAGACGTTAACTTTGCTCGGCCGTGGAATCCAAAGCTACTAAGGTAGAAAGAGTCACACGGCTGCCTTTCGCAGGCTTGAATTCACATTATAAAGGCCAAGCCCTTGACGAGCACTACTCGGATGCCGTCACGACAGGCGTGACCGCCTCTTGCTGTAATAAAATGCAAATATATAATGATTAAAGGAATGCGCAGCAAAATGACTTCCATTTTAAGTGTATATCGTAGTGAGCTCCGTGTGCGCAAATGGTGATGGGGAAATATGCCCCGCCGCGGTGGCTCAGTGGTTAGGGCGCTCGACTACTGATCCGGAGTTCCCGGGTTCGAACCCGACCGCGGCGGCTGCGTTTTTATGGAGGAAAAACGCTAAGGCGCCCGTGTGCTGTGCGATGTCAGAGCACGTTAAAGATCCCCAGGTGGTCGAAATTATTCCGGAGCCCTCCACTACGGACCTATTTGTTCCTCTCTTCTTTCACTCCCTCCTTTATCCCTTCCCTTACGGCGCGGTTCAGGTGTCCAATGATATATGAGACAGATACTGCGCCATTTCCTTTCCACCAAAAACCAATTATTATTAATAATTATGTACTATACTAACTAGTGGCTTCAAAAATTAAGGGGGGCACTTTGTCGACATAAAGTGCGCTGAGGCGAATGCATTTAGTGCGGTGTTGGTTCTTGTGTCACTGATGGGTGGTTAAGATGTAAATTAAGTACACAATTGTTTGTAAATCTCAAATGCTGGAGAAACTGGAGGGCGTTTGGGAAGCATCTGTTTTATGCGATGCCTTTCTGCAAACACTCTCCAGCCTCCTGTACAAGGAAAACTACATATGCGCTGGCAGGAATTAGCGTAGTCGTTAGCACACTCGACTGCGGAGCGGAAGGATGGTGGTTTTAATCCCATCTGCGTAAAGATTTATTTTCTCATGGAGTTGAAGAGCGTAACGGACGGACGGACGGACAGACGCGAGCAAGAGCCATTAAATGCTTTGGCCTTTATATTAAGTTTTTCTTCGGAAATGTTTGCGCGGTACGCAAGCGAAAGAAAGCGGTTTCAGTGTTTTGCTTTCAAATAACAAACTGTTAAGATACGCACGATGAGAAGCAGTTAAAATACCTATCCCTGCTTATAGGGCTCTTAGGCCAAATCACAAAATGCCCCACACCGTATCGATGATTTCTCCTGAAAAGAAGAAATCTAAAACCACAACCAACTACAAGCGTAAAATAGTTGCTGGCTGTACACAAAGCACAAGAAGGCAAGAAAAAAAACAGGCTGTGTCGGTCAGGAATCGAAACAGGGACGACTGCTTGGAAGGCAGCTACGCTAACCACTATAACCCGCACGTGCGGTAGAGGCATTTTGCGTGTGCTACAACTTTTTTTTCTTTATTGCCTGGCTTTGGCTCATACCATTTAACCAAAAAAACATTCAACAAAAAACACACAAAACGCTATGTACATAAGACACTGTCGTGGTCAGCCAGCATGAGTCTGGCTTCGTCATTCTAAAATTCACGAAGCATACAGAGCGGCTCTAGCCTCGAGAGCCACTCGGGAGGCTCCGCAGCTGCTTTCTGGATGGCCAGAAAGCAGTCCATTCTTTCCCGAAAATAAATTCGGGCAGGTCGTGCGTCTTTGTCACAATAATAGCCTGCCATTCTGGAGCGCCATATACAGTGGAGGCCCAAGAGCATTATGAGATCAAATGGTACCCCATCCTCATTGTCTGTGCTTAAATAACGAATTCCCTGCGCGTCAAGTGGTAGCTCTTTCTTTATTGTCCTTTGTAACACATCCCAAAAATAAACCCCTTCCCAGCAATGCAAAAAAACATGGTCTATTGTTTCGGGCTGTTTACAAATTAAGCAGTTCGATCCCCACGGTAAAAAGAAATCCTTTCCTTCCAAAAACTTTTTAACTGGGAGTGTCCCGGTGTGTAATTTAAAAAAGAAGGTCTTTACTCCTGGTGGCACCTGCATTTTCTTTACCCTTTTTAAAACATCAGCTCCCGGACCTCCACTGTACAAGGCCCTGTACATAGGCTCTGGGAAAACAATATCACAAAGATCATGGTACAACCTTCTTTCTTTTAGTTTTATACAAATAATCGCTAGAAAAACGCGTTGAAAGAAACCTAACACTTGCTACAATCTCTTTGTAGTAACCAAAAATTCCACCCGAGAGCTCTTCTGTGGTAACAACAAACTCGGGCAGCAATCGCCGCAGCCTCACCTGGCACACGGTGCGCAAGAACGGGTCTGAGACGTCGCGAAAAAACAAAAAACGGTTCACCAGCTGCCTTAAATAGAGGTGCCCTAGCCCCAACCCACCGTCTTTTACCCGCCGGAACAGGTTCGTTCGGCTGCAACGTTCCCATTCGGAAGCCCATATAAAGACGGCAAAAATCCGGTGTAACTTCTGAATGTGCACCCGAGAGCAATGCAAAACCTGCATCACATACCAGAGCTTGCTAATAAAAAACAGGTTGCAGACTGTAGCTCTGGCGAAAATGGAGAGATTGGTCCTTTCCATTTTCCAGCTCTGTCACGTGCTTCTTTCGTTTGCTGTTTCCAATACTCCTCGCTTTCGCGATAAGCATCGAGCGGAACGCCCAAATACTTGCCCGGGGTCGTCGCCCACGGTACGTTGGCAAAATGGTCCGGGTGGGATGGCCACCATCCATGCCAGAGTCCGAGGCATTTGGACCAATTAACCCCGCTACCGGTGACTTCGCTGAACTCGCGTACACACCCGACAGCTTCGCTTATGCTCCCCTGATCAACCGTGAATACAGCAACGTCGTCAGCATACGCCAGCAGCTTAACTTCAGCAGCTTGCAACCTAAAGCCATTAATACTATTGTCTTCTATTATTTTCCTACACAGTGTTTCGATGTAAATACAAAATAAGAGAGGGCTGAGGGGGCAGCCCTGACGCACCGAACGCTGCACGCTAATGGGGGCCCCCAGGCACTTGTTAACAATCAATCTTGTCGTGCAGTTTCGATACGCCAGGGCTACACCCTCGCGGATAACTGAACCGACATTCACATGGTCTAAAACGGAAAACAAGATTTCATGAGAAACACAATCAAAAGCTTTTTCGAGATCAATCTGAAGCATGGCCACCCGCCCATTAATTTCATCGCAGGTTTCAAGTACACTGCGTGCTTTGTGAATGTTGGAAAAAATCGATCGCCCTTTTATTCCACATGTCCGGTGGGGTCCAACAATATCCGTTATCACTGTCTGTAGTCTTCGCGCCAATACCTTCATAAAAATTTTGTAGTCCACATTAGTGAGTGCTATCGGTCGATATGCGGTAACAGATTTTAATTTCTCTATATCATCAGTTTTCGGTATGAGTACCGTATGGGAAGTCCCAAAAGACGGAGGCAAAAAGTTTATTCCATAGGCTTCGTTAAACATTGTACATAGCACCGGGGCAATTTCATGCTTAAATTCTTTATAAAATGCCGCACTGAATCCATCTGGTCCTGGTGATTTTCCGAGGTTTAATTCATCTATCGCGTGCCCTACTTCGTTTTCAGTTATTTCTAGTTCCATTTTCTTTTTCCTTTCTTCGTCCAGCCGTGGCACTGCACCAAGAAACTGATGCTTAAATGCAACTGCGTCTGCCGGATGCCACGAAAAAAGCCTCTGGTAGAATTGTGTAAAGGCTGCTTCGATGTGGTCATTGTCTGCCGATAAGATACCCCCCCCCCCCATTCTATTTTATCGATGTGATTACTTTCAGCGTGGGCTTTTTCTAAACCGAGAGCACGTTTTGATGGCGCTTCGACAGCAGCTGTGTCTTCCGCCCTCGCCCTCACCAGTGCTCCGCGATAACGCCGTTCTTCCATAAGTTCTATCTTTTGCTTGGTTTTCCTGACATCTTCAATCCATTTCCCAGGCGCCTTGCATTCCTGCTCCAGCAACGTTTGCAGTAGTGCCTTTAACTCAGCTTCGTCTTGTTTTTCCTTATACCGGATACAAGTGGCCCTTTCTATTGCTTTGATTTTTAAAGATTCTTTGCTTAACTCCCACTGTTGCCATATCTTCAGGGTCTTGTACGGGTTTATTTTTCCTATTTCATCCTTTACTGCTCGGTAGTAGACATCGTCGCGAAGAAGCGTGTTGTTTAGCTTCCACATTTCCCATGAAAATGCCTTGCTTCGCTTGACACTTCCGAGGCAGCACTCAACTAAACAGTGGTCTGAGAAGGACACTCCCACAACTTCGTACTGGCTGCATACAGGGGCAAGGTCAACTGATGTATAAATGCGGTCCAGCCGTGCATGGCTTGAGCCCTGAAAATGGGTGAACTTCACTGCCCGCGCACCCTCAAGACATTCAGCCACATCTTCGAGGTTTCCGTTATCAATAATTCTGATCAACACTTCAGTGCTCCTGTCTCGGAACCCCCGGATGCTTGACTTATCGCGAGCATTTAGGACACAATTGAAGTCACCTAAGACGATGAGCTGCCTCTTCGTGCAAACGCGCTCTAGGAGGCTTTGGAAAAAAAGCAACTCTTTCATCGACCCCATTCGGTGCATACACGACAACAATGCGCCACTCAATGCTATTCAGGGAAAAGTCAAGGACAATACACCGGCCAGACACACACGAAAAATATGCTTGCACCTCTAGCCCCGGGATCTTCTTTACAAAGAGCGCGCAACCAGCAGATGTCCCCACTCCATGACTGACGACAGCAAAAAATCTAGTCGTGAAACGTTGCACCATGCTGTCGGTTCCTTCGTTGCCGTCCACTTTCGTCTCTTGCACGGCCAATACATCTATCTCGCGCTCCGTAATACGTCGATACACCTGACCTTGTTTTTTCCTAGTCGCCAGGCCTCGTACATTCAGCGTAACGACTTTAAAGGCAGAGGCGGGAGCCATTTTAACTCAAGAGGAAGGACCCAACAGCATGGCGCTTACCTCCCACGTCTAGCGCGCGGCTAGACGCCACTGTTGCCGCCGGTATCATCCGGCGGAAGAACATCGGCCTGCTCGAGGAATACCTTGCCGCCGGCCCGCTTATCATCCGAAAGGTTCGGGCGCGGCCGTAACTTCGGACGCCGGGATTGAGCCGTCTTTGCAGGGGGTTCCTCGACGCCGGGCGCTACCACCTTGTTCCCTTCGGGGGTGGTCTGGTCGTGGGGACGCTTCGCCGGTGTGGTGACGGGGGCGTGACGCTAGTTGCACGGGCGCCGCTCTTCTCGTGGATGTCCTCGCTCGGCTCTTTTGCCTCGACGTCCTCAGGCTCTGTTGGGCAGGCCCCGTTCCTTGACGTCTCGTTAGCGAAGCGGGGGCAGTCTACCGTCGGCGGTTGGCTCGCTGGTTCTTCGGCCGCCTTGGTGCTATCCCCGGAGCTCACACACGTGGCAAGCGTCGAAGGCGGCTTGCCCGCCTCGTCCGTGCCAGTCGCTGCTTCCTCCGCCTCGGCGACGTCCATGAGTTCCGCGGTGTCGTTCGCCTTTCCGAGACCGGTAGCCGACGCGTAGGTACGGACGCAGTCCGCGTCCGTGTGTCCATAGCGCCAGCACTGGGAACACCTGAGAACCTTGCTATCTCGGCGAACATGGCCCGTGCCGTGACAACGCAAGCACAGCATCGGTCGCCCGGCCACAACCACGAGGGCCAGCTCACCGGCTACTCGCAACTGGTGTGGCAAATCATCCACCTTCATTCCCAGCTTCAACTTCAGTAGCACGGTCCTGGTGGTTGAGCCTTTCTCCTTCATCCCTTGGACGCGCCAACGCTCCCGCCGCGTCACCTCCGTCACGTTTCCGCACGCTGCGAAAGCAGTCCGGATGTCTTCGTCGGCCACACCGTGCAGCATCCAATGCAGGCGCAGCTTTACCTGTTGATCCTCCGGATCGAAAATGATGCACCGGCGTCCTTTCACTTCTAGCTCCTTCAACGCAGCAAGCTTTTTCGTGGCTTCAGCACTGCTGAGCGTCACCGCCCACACATGATTTATCTGATACGCCCCCAACGCCACGGCGTCGGGGAGCGCACCAGCGTTGGCGAGGGCGTCCCGAAAATCTTCCACCCTGTAGGGCCTCGCTCGCACGTCACCGTGCAGAAACACCGTGTTAAGCACAACACGTTCTGTTGGCAGAGTAGGCAGAACAATCTCGTAGTCCTTATCTGCGTCGGCAGCAAGCCTGTTTCCGCGGCCAGCAAGGGCCGCTATCGCCGCTCCGCCAGAGCTCATGATTCTGCGTCCGCACCGAACGGTTGCCGGAAGTAGAATGATGCGTGTGCTACTACCCGTTGCGCATTTGGAACCCATCCGTGAATTTCAAGCGACACTGTGCACTTGCAGAGGCGAAGCAGGACGCGGGTGCCAAGTCGACCGTGTTTCATCTGCTCCTAACGGACAGCCTACGCTTGTCAGGAGAAGTGGACTGCTCTGCCGGACTCAACCTACCTTTAAAAAAAAATATTTGCGTCGGCCGGGAATTGAACCCGGATCAACTGCTTGGAAGGCAGCTATGCTAACCACTATACCACCGACGCTGGCTGTAGCTGCGCTATTTGCGAAGCCATTAAAAACGGATGCCCCCGATTCACTTACACAAAAGTAGGTCAGCGCTTTACTTAGGACCGTCTTTCCGAAACTCTTCCTGTTGGACAGCAACAGAATCTGTGTGCCCAGAGTTAAGTCGTGACGCGTGAAGAACCAGTTGAAAAAGAAATTCCGGGGATAAATAGCTGGTATGGCGAAACACGCAGTCTAGAGCAGACGCGGACAGCGGACTCAATACGAAAGAACCTCAGGTGTAGGATATTACTCCAGTGCAGAGTTGGGCAAGTGACCTCATTTTTATCTTTCCTCCCTCACCCTCACTTTTGAATCCGTGGCCGTCCCTCACTCTCGCCCTCACTTTGAAAATTTATCCGGCCCTCACTAACCCTCATCCTCACTTCGAAAAATTTGTTGGCCCTCCCTCACCCTCGCCCTCAAATCGTTGCCCCCCCCCCCCCCTCAACCTCGCCGTGACTAACAGTCATTTTAAAACTCGAGTTATTTTTTGCGGTCGGCAACGTCTCGCGATATTACTGGGTAATAAACATACAAGACAAGCCCTCAGGGCACCATTGGACGAGAGGCTAGATGCGTATATAGCTGTGTGTGTGCCCATGTACGTACGTTATGTGTGTTTGAGCTAACACGTGAGACAAAACCAACACAGCTACGAGCTGAGCCCCAAAATGTCACTCTGGCTTTATTTCTGGCACGCACTGCGTGCGTACTTGTGGCCTGCACTTATTCTATTGTTATCTATATGCACGGCTTAAATTGTAATAGTCAACGTGTTGTTGCGTCTGTGTACAGTAACTAATGAACGCAAAGAATATTTAGAAGCAATTACAGTGGTGTTTACCACGACCATTACAATAAGTGCTAAGCACAGAATAGACTATGAAAAAGGAAAGATTCTAGCTATCTTAATTCTCATTATCCAATGACATTGCGATAGCACTTGGTCATCTTAATTGCACCGCTTCTAATCTCCCGCCATTTCGTGCGGTTTGCTATATGCTCGTCTGATGACGCTTCTATGCGCACAGATGGAAGATGATGAAGACCACGCTTTCAAACTACAGTGTATCTGCTCTGGTTACTTTAGATATTTGCCAAGGCGTATGACAGCGTTGAACACAGCAATCTGCTTCAAAAGCTAGCTGGTGTACAACCTCCATGGTACCTCTTCGCGTGGGTAAGGGAGTTCTTAAGCACCAGATCATTACTTTGCACTAAGGGTACGTTAAATTCTAACACATACGCCCTGTCTATAGGTGTCCCATAAGGCTCCGTTCTTTCGCCGTTGTTGTTTAACATATTAATGCGTGATATCCCTATTCACCCGGAAGTCAAAGTTTTATGTGTATGCGGATGATATTGCTTTTTTCGCTTCGGCCAAAAATATTCATATCCTGTATCAATTGTTGCCGGAGTATGTAAATGCTCCAGAAGTTTGTCGCGACAGCTTGATGTTAACTTTTAATGTCAACAAGTGTTCCGTCCTTGTTTTTCCACAGTCATCCCCACTTTACATTTCTTTTGCGTATCACTCTATCCTAATCCCGCAAGTTCATTCGATTAAGTACTTGGGTGTACTATATGACCCGCAGTTAGACTGGCGGCCCCATATTAGAAGCATTGTGCCTATAGGTGAGCGTGCCCTTGCAGCTTGGTTAGGGTCAGCAACAAAAGATTTGGCATGTGTCGCGACACTGCTCTTTACTCATAAGGCCTATGTGCGGCCAATACTTGAATTCGGCTCTATTCTCTTTTCTGGGTGCCCAAGGTATAAGCTTGAACCCGTTTGTTACGGAGCGACGCGCTCTGTGCCTTTGCTTAGGTCTGCCTAAATCAGTGGCGAATGCTGTGCTGTATATGGACGCGCGCATACCTGATCTAAATTTGCGGTTTCAGCTTCTTACTGTACGAGAGTTTTTAAGGTCTTTGGGGCCTCTTCCTGGATTGGCTAAAGCCATATTTACAACGAACCCATTTGTATTCTTTTGTACTTCTTGGCCTAGGTATAAGCTTCATCTGATTGTGTTCACTAATCCCCTGCTGTCAAAAATTTCTGTTTCAATAAATTCGGTAGTACCAGGTATCCACCGCCGCGCTGATAATGTAGCCTGCATTGATGACACCCTCCTAGGGAATGCTAAAAATTTGCCTCCCAGTGTATTATAAGGAATATTGATGAGTATCTGCATAATTTTCCTCCACCATATTGCCGTTTTTACAGATGCCTCCCAGCGAAATTAAAAGGCAGACATTGGCATTTACTAAATGGCTCTTGATTGGAGTTATTCATTTCGGGCCCTTGACTATACCCCTAAATTTGTCGCCGAGTTTCTGGCCATTGAGTTGCCCTTAATAAGGATTGCGTGCAGTATCTTTCAGGTTATTATACTTTCAGACAGCGTTTCCGTCTTGACAGCGCTCGAAAAATCGTGGGATACCCCCATGAGCCATTCCCTTCGATTTTTCATTCCACCACATAGTACAGAAGTACGCTTGCACTGGGTCCCGGGGCACTGTGGCGTTGCTTCTAATGAGAGGGCTTATTTTTTGCTAAGTTCGCCCTTGGGAGACCTATTGTCCCGTTCGTCCCTAATATCGACTTCTTGACTGCAGCACGCTTCCAACGGTTCCTGCGCCTCCACTGCTAGAGCCTTGAGCCTCTCCTTGCTGCAGGAGATTTTCAACACCTGGCATTTCCTTGGAGTGTGCGGATGTGCAATTCAAGGAAATGTGAGGTGTCCATGACCCTTCTGCGCGGCAGAGTACCGCTACTAAATCTCTATTTATGTAGATGAGGGTTATCGCCGACCAACCTCTGTGAGTCTTGTGGCGAAAGTGAGTCAATAAAACAATTTTTCCTCTTTTGCCGTCGGTTCTCTTCTCTCGGTAGAAGATACTTGGAGATCCCCCTCGCTCGACTGGGGCTACCTCTGTCTATCTCGATCCTCCTCTCCTTTGGGGCAATTGCCAAGGGATTTGCTTTGAAACCAGTGTGCGATTTTAATCACGGATATATAATTGCATCAGGTTGATTTTTATGCTAAAATGTGAATTCACAACTTTTTCATTTCCGTTTTTTTGTCGCTTTTTTAATCCAAATTCGAGTCTTCGTCACAAAATTATTCATTTGCTCCACTCCTTGCCCATGCGTGCGTTTGTATCAGCATTGCACCCTGGCCAATCCCCCGCCGTGTGTACATACGTGCCATTCAGCTTGAGGACATCATCATCAGCATCATCACTACAGCGTGAGGGACTGGCTGTTCAACACGCGTGAACACGGGTACGTGACAAAGACAACGACATTGCAAACACAGCTTGAGAGCTTAGCAGTTCATACAGGCAGGATGTTAAGATTTCTCCCAACTTATTGTTCATGTGTGGGAAGTGTATGAAACGGCCGACTTTAAATCGGAGTGGCATTCCCTCTTGCTGATGTGCTCAGCCACACCACGCGTTTGGTAGTCTGCTGCTCTGTCTTTTTGCGATGTGTTTCGTGGCGTTTTCTAAAAGCTTTGTTAATACTTTATTTAATGTAAATAGAATATATTTTCAACGTAAGAAATACCATGCTTAAAAAAAGCTGTGGCGATGGCTTAGTGGTCTGAAGCAGCGGCTAGCGGAACTGATGTTTTAGCTCCACCGCGGAGTCGGATCCCACTCTCCCAGCTATGAAGTTCTTTTATTTCTGTAAGGTCTTCCCCCACAGCGATGCCACATTTCCGCTGCAGTGAGGTTCTTATGCTTACACTTAAAATAAAACAATATTAAGGCCACTTGAAAATCAAACGGGTCCCTGCACTGCAGCATCAGGGACGAATAATGGTGATCACTAACTCCTGGAGTCTCGAGTGAACGATTTCTGTGGTTGCCATTTTAGTGACCTAGCGCTTCCAGTAAGCCGGAAAGCAATTGTCCGTCTGTCCGAGGCCTGCTTCTAGCACGTGGACAACCTTGGTCACGTGACGTTGTGACATCATGAAAAGCTGCCTCCAGATTATGAGCAAACGGCCCACCGTGGCAGTTCAATTAATAATAAGTCGCGAAAGATTTCTGAGAGGAACATGGGTCTCAAAGCCCCACCGATGGCAGCACCTGCCATTGCGAGGCAGTGGCGTGCAGCTTAACTGCTGCACCTCTGCGTCAGGAGTGGAACCACGACTCCAATGGATCTGTGAATGCTGAGAATAACCAATTCTGCCGCAGTACAAGAGTAAAATGATGCAATATCACGCAACCTTACATCAAATAATATATCAACCGACGTAAGCCAGTTCAGGTCAAGCAAAAGCATAGAAAGTCAAGATAAACCATGCAAAACCAGGGATAATGGCGCTAGCGCACGGTAATTCATGACTAAAACCAAGGTAAACCACCCGTGATTTTTTAGGTTGCACGTCTTCGCATTATATAAACGCTGAATGTCCACGTAGCATGCCTGCAAGAATTTTAGTGTGTAAAATCAGGCACGCAATTACGTGGTCACACGTGGGACAGAAATAAACCAAGAGGTGTTCCTGTTATTTGGGGAACAGTACATTTTTTCTTTTTTAACGTTTTGTACAATCAAGGCGGAGTGAGCGTTGATTCAGACCAAGGTGGTTAGGCTGCTGCTCTATTTCTATGGTAAGACTACAGTGGTTTACTCCGCCCACCACACTGCGGCACCGCTTTCCTATACCGCAATCACAGCGAAAACAAAAAGATACGACAGTACTGGTTTGCTTTATGGGGGCTTAACGTCCCAAAGCGAATCAGGCTATAATGGACGCCGTAGTGAAGGGCATCATGAAATTTCGACCACCTCGGGTTCTTTAACGTGCACTGACATCGCACAGTGCACGGGCCTCTAGAATTTCGCCTCCATCAAAATTCGACAGCAGCGGCCGGGATCAAAACCGCATCTTCCAGGTCAGTAGCCGAGCGCCATAACCACCGTGCAACCGCAGCCGCCATGATGACTGTACTGAACTACCCACAATTTGAAGGAAAAAAATTCCACTCAAACGCCGGCAGCAGGCTTTGGTTTGACAGTGGAATTTCATTGAAGTATTTTTGCGCTCTAGCCAGTTCTTTGCAACCTCACTGAGCTGAAATAGGACTTTATTCCAGGTTCCAGGAAATAAGGCTTAGAATGTGGGAATTCAATAGCCTTACAAGGTATAATTTCTGTATGTTTTACTCTACACTCTAATGATCTGGCAGACTAGGGGCTGACAATGAAAATGCTAACTGCGGTACCATGGTTCCAGTTGGATAGGCGGCCATCCGCACGGCCCGACCAGTGTCTCCTTGTTAGCGCACTAGACAGGGTGTTTCACATAAATCTTGTGGAAATTTTAAAAATCGGCTTTTTAAGTTAAAAGAACGCTTTTTTCGGCATAACACTGTGTGCGGCTCCCCGCCTTTCGAGTTCGCCTCGTGTATCTCCAGACTGCAGAAACTACGTCTCCACCGGTAACCTTCACCCTAAGATCTGGCGCTCTAAAAGGGGAATTCATAACGGGCTGCACAGAAAAAAGCTTTAGCCCAGTATATGGTTCCAGCCATCTATCTCGTCCTCAGACCATGCATCTTGCCCTCCCTTACCTCACCTAATGATGTCTTCCCTCCCTTGTACTCACCTCACCATGTCTTTGCACCCTCAGCACAGCCCCCACGAATTTTCATGTGCACATACTCCCTAACCTTCACCTCACCGAGCGGAATCCTCATGAGGTGAGGATGAGGATGCCCTCACGAGGGCGAGCCCTCGTGAGGATGCCCATCTCCGCTCCAATCAAATCAGACATTATTTGATGCATGTGCATAAATAGACACTAATATACAGATCAGGATTTCAAAACGAGAAGACCACGGAAACCCGAACAGAATAGTTATTACCCTAAAACACAAAGAAGCAAGCACAAGAATGGGTACTTACACAATATCAGGAATTGAAATCAAATATAATGGAATATGAAACGTGATGCTAATAAAAAATGGTTTCATTAGTTGCAGAAAAAGTAGTATATAAAATCGTACTTACCAAAAATACAAAAACTACAGAAAGCGGAGTAGGTTACCTTTTTAAAAAATCTTTATTAAAAAAGTTTAATAAAATTCATTCACAAAGGCAGTTAAATAAATTTTCAAGAGCAAACAGCTGCAAATCGAGGTGCGGAGGTCGCTTGTGTCAGTAGTTTTTAATTTTCAAAATTTTACCCACGTATCACGCTGCACCGCAGCTATGGGTGAAGTAAATTGTTTATAAGAAATGTTAGTATGGGAAGGCTGAGTTTCGTGTACACGAAAACGCTCGCGAACGCGAAGGGGTCTTCGGCGGCAAGCGATGAGCGGCGCCGTCGCATGCCGACGTAGAGAAAGTATTTACTGTGCTATGCTATCAGGCAGGCACGCAACATTACATAAGGAGAGCAATCAGCTTGTCGGTTGAGCGGGGTAACATTGCTGGAGCGGGCTACTACCGGGCGCACTGCAGGGAGGGATGCGTGACCTCGAGCCCTCCGCCCGGAGACTTAGCGATGGGGTCGGGGGCAGCATACCTTCTGCTATGGACTGGCATTCACACGAGCGACGGGGAGGGGAGCAGGGGAGCGATGTCGCTGCTTCCAGCCGCACGCCTCACGACGGTAACGCTTCACATAAAATCGGCCTTCAGTTCCCAGTGTTGCCGCTTAGTCGTTAATTCTGCTGCTTTACTCCTGTTTGTGTCTTGTTTACATATTTGAAAGTGCATGGGGAGTTCATATTCCTTCTTTAAGTTTAAGATTGTTAGCTTGTTATGAGAATGTTTGTATAATCCACTGTTTCTTACACAAGGAGAGCTGTAAATGTTTTTATTAAAACTGTAATGCCGTCCATTGTTGTGTCCTTTCAAAGTGCTTTTTGTGTATTCGGAATAAACCGGTGTTTTTAGACGACTTAAGTTGTCGCTCGACGGATGTGTCCATGGCTCGCGGGAACATTCAATAGAAGGCGGGGCCTTAGTATATACACCCTCCACCTGTCTGCATCTCGTACTAATATCGTCTGAGGATACCATGTCAAAGGTAATACATATGCCCGGCCTGAGCCATCGGGATATTTTGCATTTCACATTCTATTTATTGCAGGCACCATAGTCATAACGCTCGCAGACCATTAGCTATCTACAACAATGCTCATTCTGTTGCACTTATTAACTTTCCTCTCTTTAGTTTTTTGTATTCATCCATTATATATTTTTCAATTTTATGAACGTACCTTCTACCCGTAAATTCTGGACAAATGACAGCGTTTTCCTACGCCACAAAAGTTTGATGACTTTTGAACTCGATGCACACCAGCTCAGCTCAAGACAGCAATTTTTGTGCTTGTCATCAAAGGGATGTAATTCGATGGGTGATCGGATAAACTCGCTGGGTCAGGCACTTTATGGGTGGCTGTGTTGCTGCAATAATTATCTTGAAATAATATCTAGACTAGGGACAAGAATTTCTCCGCCCTCGGCCCCAGCAATTCCGGCTGTTTGCTTTAGAAATTTCCTTTAGGCTTCCCCTTTCACAGTCTGGCCCTCTTCCCCACAGGTTTCAAACAATAAGACGTTTGGTTTTCTTAGGTTATAAACCCCTGCTCTTTTGCAATAACGACAAGAGCAACGCTACAGAAACGGTGCTTATCCCAACCATTTATTCAAACACATATATACTGTGGCTACACACAAATCATAGTGCGGTAGCTACAGCGAATGAGACGATGCAAGGGCAAGCTTTTTGTCCTTTCCTCGTCTCGTCCTCTGTAGATATCACACTATGCTCTCTGTGTAACGATGCACCAACATGCCCAAACATAATCCGTCATGACATAGTTTGGCGCCGAATAGGTGATTTCATTTCCAGAGTGACGGACCGGAATAGCCAAGAAGGCCCTCAAATTCATTTTTCTGACTTCGTGGCTACTTGATGAGTCACGTGGCGGCAGCCACGTCACCGGAGCCAAGGAGTGCAAGGACAAACTGAAGAAGACTAGAAAACTGCGCAACAACCACGGCGGAGGCGGCGGCGGCAGCCACGACGGCAGACGACGCAGTCGGGACGACCGCGGAAAGAATCCGCGTTGGTTCAGCTCTGAGGGGGAGACCTCGCGGAGCCGTTCGAGATCTCGGGCGTCACGGAGCCGGTCGAGGAGCCGTTCACGGTCCTTCCCGCCCCTGGTGCCTCTGGTTGGCCAGCAACAACAGCAGCAAAAGCAGAAGAAACCCGCAAGAAACACCGGAGTCAAGGTGAGCTAGGGAGCAGGAAATCCTTGGTTTGCTTCGCACTCGGGTGGGGAAGCTAAACAGAACACAAATACCAACAACAATA
Source organism: Amblyomma americanum (assembly GCA_030143305.2). Classification (NCBI taxonomy): domain Eukaryota; kingdom Metazoa; phylum Arthropoda; class Arachnida; order Ixodida; family Ixodidae; genus Amblyomma; species Amblyomma americanum. The sequence goes on from JARKHS020031198.1 coordinate 19,988, forward strand.
ACGCGCCCAAGCAGCAGGAGGACGCGAACAAAGTTATCACAGTCCTAAGACGCGAACTAGAGCTCGCCCGTGTCAGACAGAGCGAGCTAGAACGCCAGGTAGCCGAGCTCACGAAGGCAGTTAGGGAACAGAGACCAAACAGCCCTCTGCAGCCGCAACCCGAGCAAATCCAACTGCCACCCTCGCCGCAAGCCGGCAATGAGGATTTCAACAACTTCAAAGCTGGAATACAGCAGATGATGCAGCAGATGATGCAACAGATGCAGCTGCAAATTATAGAGATACGGAGCTCAATCCGCAAGCAAAAATTCACTGAGAATATTAGAGAGAAGGCATATCACCGTCCCGCGCTGGCGGCCCTCGCCAACACGACAACAACCAACACGGAAGCTTAATCATGGCCAACAAAACCTTAAGCAAACAAGAAAACCTAGAAATTTGGCAAATGAACTGCAGAGGCTATAGGAGGAAGCACCAACCTACTTCAACAGTACATTCACACACAGCAAACGCCACCCGACATTATAGTGCTTCAGGAAACGGGCATCACCCCAACCCTAGGAGGATACACGTGCTACGAAACCCAGGAAAAAGGAAGGACGGCAATCCTAGTCAACAAAGCGATCATAGCCATAAGCCACGACAGGATAGCTGAAACGGACATAGAGCATGTGATCATAGAAATTATTCCACAGAAACAGAGGAAAAGGGCAGCATTTTCATCGTTAAAACCTACAGCCCGCCGAAACAGAGGAAAGCCAAATTCCAAGAGCTTTTTCAAGGCGCCAGCAAACTGGCAAAGGGCAACACGCTAGTCGTCTTAGGCGATTTTAATGCCCGGGATAAAAGCTGGGGATACAAGAATTTCAATGTTAAAGGAAAGACATTAGCGGAAGCGGCAGAAACTGCAGGCTACAATTTACTCACAGACCCAGAGACTCCGACCAGAATAGGCGACAGTGTCAGTACCGACACCTGCCCGGACCTCACCTTCATTAAGGGTCCGGGACAGGCGCAATGGGAAAACCTGATGGAAAATCTGGGGAGCGACCACTACATAATCAAAACCCAAGTGGCCTCCGACCGACTAAAGCGGCAACTAGGCACGGCTAAAATCACAGACTGGAATGCCTTTAGAGAAGCATGCGACGAACACCTCATCAAAGGAGGGATTCAGTCGATAGAAGAATGGGGAAACATACTCAAGCAAATGCAAAATGAGCACACTAAAGAGATCAAGAGAACAACACAGACACCCGAAGTAGACGCCAGGCTCCTTAGGCTATGGGAAGCCAGACGTGGTCTAATCAAGAGGTAGAAGAAACAGAAACACAACAGGAAGCTCAAACTTAAAATAGCAGAAATAACAACGAAAGCAGAGGAGTTCGCAGTACAGTTGGCGAAAACGAACTGGCAGCAATTCAGTGACTCCCTCAACGGAACTCTGAGCACAGCTAGGACATGGCATATCCTGAAAGCGCTCATCGATCCGACCAAAACCAAAGCAGAAAACAATAAAGCAATATACCGATTAATCCACCAGTTCGAAGGAACCGATGAGGAACTCCTGGACAAAGTGCGCATCAAGTGCTTCGGGGACACAAACCCGAGAACCTATGCAAGAGATTATCGGGGGAAAGAAAATCCAAACCTAGATAGACCCATTACACGAGAAGAAGTCTATGCAGCAATTCGAAGCACAACTAGGAATACGGCAGCGGGTGCGGACAAAATCAACAACGCACTCATCCGCAACCTCAGTGACGAGCTAGTCGCAGAATTAACCGATTTCCTCAACAAGCACTGGGCAGTGGAGACCGGTCCCGAGGATTGGAAGCATGCAGAGGTGGTTATGATTCCAAAACCGGGTAAAAAGCTACAAATCGAAAACCTAAGACCCATCTCCCTCACATCGTGCCTCGGAAAGCTGTACGAGAGAGTGGTAACATTAAGGCTACAGCAATACATGGAGGATCACGAACTCTATACCCACAGTATGTTCGGATTCAGGGCGATGCTGTCGACCCAAGACGTACTTCTACAAATCAAAGAAGGAGTTCTAAGTAACGTCCCTAGGGACGGAGAGAACGTAATAATGGCACTGGATATCAAAGGAGCTTTTGACAACGTAAGCAACGAAGCTATCCTTACAGGCCTGGACGATCTGAACTGCGGCAGGAGGGTCTTCGGTTACGTCAAAGCTAGCCTCTCAGATAGAACAGCGACGATAGGGCTGGGAGAACTCCGCTCGGAGAATTTCCACACCCCTAACAAGGGAACTCCCCAGGGCTCGGTCATCTCACCTACGCTTTTGAACGTTGCAATGATCAGCCTTGCAAAACAACTTAAGGAAGTCGAAGGAATACACCATGCCATGTATGCCGACGACATCACCATCTGGACAAATACGGGCTCACTAAAAGAAAAGGAAGAAAGACTACAGGAGGCCGCGACCTGCGTAGAGAACTACGTAAAAGCCAGAGGGCTAGCATGCTCCACCGAAAAATCAGAACTGCTGAGAGTCTGGAGAGGGAAACAAAACCGCACAGTCCCGAACAGCGACGAGCTTAGGCTCAACGTCTACCTAGAGGGAAAACCCATACCAGAGAAAACACTCATAAGAATCTTGGGCATGTGGATACAATCAAACCAACGGAGTACACATGCACTTGCTCTACTCAAAGCTTCCACCCTACAAGTTGCCCGCATGATCACGCGCGTCTCCCATAAACGCTCGGGCATGCGAGAAGAAGACACGCTAAAACTTTTCAGGAGCCTGGTGATCAGCCGAGTCACCTACAGTCTTCCATACTACAACCCAATCAAAAGCGAAATCCAACAGATTGATGCGATTATACGCAAAGCATGCAAAACAGCACTCCATCTACCGCAGTGCACATCCACAGAGAAGCTTTTAGCACTAGGACTTCCTAACAACTTTGAAGAACTGAGAGAGGCACAACACGTCGCCCAGTTGCAGAGACTACAGCAGACTCCGTCTGGCAGGGAGCTTCTGCGGAAGTTGGGATGCAACGAACAAATACAAGAAATCCAGCGAACTGCGACTATCCCGGACGGCATACGAGGCACAATTAGAGTGACCCCCATCCCCAAGAACATGGACCCCAACCTACACGCAGAATGCAGAAAGGCGAGAGCCGAGTACATCCAAAAATCACTAGCCCGCCAGACAACAACGGTGTATGTGGACGCAGCCACATACCCCAGAAGGACGGGACAAAACAACCCCAACGCGGTAGCGGCTGTGATAAACTCGGACATGCGGGAAATCATTAGCGCGTCGCTACGGGACTGCACGGTAGTCGAGGCTGAAGAAGTGGCCGTCGCTCTAGCGGCAGCGGAGGGCTACCGGACTAAGCGATCCTTAACAATACTAACCGACTCTCAAACGGCATGCCGAAACTTAATGTTAGGCAGAATAGGTCACAAAGCGCTCCGCATACTCCGCTCTGGAGACCGACCCAAACAAAGCACAGAAGAAGAACCAATAAAACATACGATGGTATGGACGGCGGGACACGCGATAGTGGAAGGCAACCAAGCGGTCGACAGGGTAGCTCGAGGGTACACTTTCTACCGAGCTCCCTCCACAAGCGACCTCGAGGAAGCCGAACCTGTCCCTAGAGATTACTCGGCAATCTTAAACCACTACAAGTTTCTGCAGGAAACGGTACCCCCCACCACATAAATCTCTCTCCAGGGAAGACGCCGTCGCATGGAGGCTGCTACAGACGGGCTCATACACGAATCCAAATACACTCAACAAAATACAACCCACAGAATACACAGACAAATACCCATGGTGCCATGAAACACCCACGCTCTATCACATAACGTGGGCCTGCCAGAAAATAGACGTGGCACCAAAAATACCAAACCCGAGTGCGGAGCAATGGGAAGGAATGCTCTCCAGCGACCGTCAGGACTTCCAACTTGGGCTAATCCGGCGAGCACAGCTGGCAGCGGCATCCAGCGGAGCCCTGGACTAGGCGCAGACGACCATTGCTAAGAAGACGGACGACACACCTGACTCCGCCAAATTGCTCACCTACTCTCTAGAGCTCAATAAACGTTTTCCTTCCTTCCTTCCTTCTGACTTCGACCTTGCTGCCAGGAGAAGTTTTCCTTTCCCCCAAAGATTCTGTGAGGGAATAAATGCACATTCTTCCAACACGCGTGCCTCGGTCAGTAATCCTTGCGACAACTAAATCCACGAAGAGTGTGAGGAAAATAAACCTAGTATTTTGATATCATCATCATCATCATCATCAGCCCTACTACACCCACTGCAGGGCAAAGGCCTCTCCCATGTCTCTCCAATTAACCCTATCCTTTGCCAGCTGCATCCACCCTTTGCCTGCAAACTTCTTAATCTCATCCGCCCATCTAACCTTCTGCCGCCCCCTGCTACGCTTACTTTCTCTTGGAACCCACTCCGTTACCCTTAAAGACCAGCGGTTATCTTGCCTTCGCATTACATGCCCTGCCCAAGCCCAATTCTTTCTCTTGATTTCGACTAGGATGTCATTAACCCGTGTTTGTTCCCTCACCCACTCTGCCCGCTTCCGATCTCTTAACGTTACACCTATCATTTTTCTTTCCATGGCTCGCTGCGTTGTCCTTAACTTAAGCTGAACTCTTTTCGTTAGCCTCCACGTTTCTGCCCCGTAGGTGAGTACCGGTAAGATTATGCTGTTGTACACTTTCCTCTTGAGGGAAATTGGTAAACTGCCACTCATGATCTGCGAGAATTTGCCATATGCGCTCCACCCCATTCTTATCCTTCTAGTTATCTCCCTCTCATGATCCGGATCAGCTCTCACTACCTGCCCTAAGTAGACGTATTCCGGCACAATTTCTAGGCTCTCGCTGCCAATTGTGAACTGTTGTTCCCTTGCTAGGCTGTTGAACATTACCTTGGTTTTCTGCATGTTAATTTTTAGACCCATCGATCTGCTCTGCCTGTCTAACTCGTTGATCATGATTTGCAGTTCACCTCCTGAGTGACTCAGCAAGGCAATGTCATCAGCAAATCGCAGATTATTTAGGTATTCTCCATTTATTCTTATTCCCAACTGTTCCCAATTCAGGCCTCGAAATACCTCCTGCAAACATGCGGTGAACAGCATTGGCGAGATCGTGTCTCCTTGCCTGACGCCCTTCCTTATTAGAATTTTATTGCTGACTTTATGGAGGACTATAGTACCTGTGCAGTTGCTATATATATCTTCCAGTATTTTGACATAAGGCTCTTCTTCCCCCTGATTACGCATTGCGTATGACTGCTGAGGTTTCCACTGAGTCGAATGCTTTCTCGTAATCAATGAAAGCTATATATAGAGGTTGGTTATATTCTGCGCATTTCTCTATCACCTGATTGATGGTGTGAATATGATCTATTGTAGAATATCCTTTACGAAAGCCTGCCTGATCATTTGGTTGATTAAAGTCTAACATTGCCCTGACTCTATTAGCGATTACCTTAGTAAATACTTTGTAGGCAACGGATAGTAAGCTGATCGGCCTGTAATTTTTCAAGTCCTTGGCGTCTCCCTTCTTATGAATTAAGATAATGTTTGCATTCTTCCAAGCTTCTGGTACAGTCGAGGTCATAAGGCATTGCGTATACAGGGTGGCTAGTTTTTCTAGCACGATGTCCCCTCCATCCTTCAACAGATCTGCTGTTACCTGATCCTCCCCAGCTGCTTTTCCCCTTTTCATTGCTTCTAAGGCTTTCTTTACTTCATCTTTCGTTACTGGTGGGATGACGCAATGCTGTGCACTGCTGTCTTTCTCATTAGCGCTCTGATTACATTAACTACTGTACAGGTCTGTGTAGAACTCTTCGGCTACGTTAACTATCTTATCCATATTGCTAATGACATTGCCCTGCTTGTCTCTTAATGCATACATCTGGTTTTTGCCTATGCCTAGTTTCCTCTTCACTGTTTTTAGGCTACCTCCGTTCTTTAGAGCATGCTCGATTCTCTCCATATTAAACTTCCTTATGTCGGCTACATTGCGCTTATTAATTAAATTTGATAGCTCCGTTAGTTCTATTCTATCGGTAGTGTTAGATGCCTTCATGTTTTGGCGCTTCTTAATCAGATCTTTCGTCACCTGAGATAGCTTCCCGGTATCTTTTCGAACTGTCCTACCGCCTACTTCTACTGCGCACTCCGTAATTATTGATGTCAGGTTATCGTGCATTGAATGAACATCAAGATCATCTTCCTCAGTTAAAGCCGAATATCTGTTTTGCAGCGCTATCCTAAACTCCTGTGCTTTCCCTCTTACGGCTAACTCGTTAATGGTCTTCTTCTTCGCTAGCTTCTTCCGTTCCCTCTTCAAGTCTAGGCTAATTCTAGACCTTACCATTCTATGGTCGCTGCAACGCACCCTTCCGAGGACGGCCACATCCCGAATGATGCCAGGTTTAGCGCATAGTATGAAGTCTATTTCATTTTTAATCTCACCATTGGGGCTCTTCCAGGTCCACTTCCTGTTTTCTCGTTTGCGGAAGTAGGTATTCATGATCCGTAAATTATTTCTATCCGCGAATTCAACTAATAACTCGCCCCTGCTATTTCTAGAGCCTATCCCATAGTCACCTACCACGTGGTCGTCAGCCTGCTTCTTGCCCACCTTCGCATTGAAGTCCCCCATCAGTACAGTGTACTGCGATTTTACTCTATTCATTACTGATTCTACGTCCTCATAGAAGCTTTCAACGGTCTGGTCATCATGGCTGGATGTGGGTGCGTAGGCCTGCACCACTTTCAGCTTGTACCTCCTATTCAGCCTAATTACTATAGCTGCTACCCTCTCGTTAATACTGTAGAACTCCTCTACGTTGCCAGCTATATCCTTATTAATGAGGAAACCCACACCTAGTTCTCGTCTACCCTCTAACCCGCGATAGCACAGTATGTGTCCGTCCTTTAGTACTGTATACGCTTCACCTGTCCTCCTAACTTCGCTAAGCCCTATCACATCCCATTTAATTCCCGCTAGTTCCTCGAACAGCACTGCTAGGCTAGCCTCACTAGCTAAAGTTCTAGCGTTAAACGTTGCCGGGTTCAGATTCCAATGGCGGCCTGTCCGGAGCCAGAGATTCTTAGCACCCTCCGCTGCGTCACAGGTCTGACCGCCGCCGTGGTCAGTTGCTCTGCAGCCGCTGGGGACTGAGCGCCGAGGGTTAATTGGTTTGATCATAGAAGGTTGTGGCCAAGTACTACACCAGGGTGGCCAAATCCTGCTCTGGTGAGAGAGTGCGTTGTCGGTTCTGGTCACCGAGATAAGGCCGCATTCCAGGCCTGGTTATGCAATTCCATCGACACGCGGATTTTATTCTTTATTTTTTTTAGCCCGGTGGAGAATTGCGCGGCACCAGGATTTGAACCCCGGTCCTCTTGCACGCGAGGCGGATGTTCTACCTCTACGCCATCGCTGCAATTCGTATTTTGATATGGGGCATCAAAAATGTAAAAGAAATAATGTATTGACGATATACAGAAATACAATAGATCGGACTCTGGTTGGGGCTTTCCTTCTAGGTGCGCTTAAAGGCCAGGCTCATTTCAAGGTTGCTAATCTTCTAAAAGGCTACAGCATTAACATGAAGACTCTAGAGATGAATTTGTGTTGTGTCCATAAATATTTGGTGGAAATAAAACTATTCAATTTTAATTTCAAGCAATATATTATAACGCCTTTGTTGGAAAAAAGCTGGCAAGATATAAAGATAACGTAAACACTGCTGTGGAACAATGAATATTAGTATACGAAGAAAATATATTCCGCCTGCTGGAAGCTGCCGCTGGTGAGCCACTCGTAAGGCCGCTTTGCAAATTTCTTTGCCACCCATATTTATTTTTCTCAGTGCATAAAATATAAAATATTCTCAGTAAAGCCGTCAGCAAAACTATGACTACGGTGCAAAAGTTCGAACGAGGAAATTGGCCTCACAGATCGAGCGGAAGGGAGCTAGACCAGTGCCAAACAGTGGAGTGTTAAATTTAGAGTGTATAACCGAAATGACCCTCTGAACTGATCTAGAAACAGCCGTGCAGGAAGATCAGCGTTAAGCACCCTCAACCTTTTCCTTCAGTTCAGGTAGGCTGAACGATAGTCAACTAAAGCCAGAGTCGGTGACCATACAACTTACCCGGTTATGATAAACATTTCGGTGAAGAACCCATCGCTGCTGAAATGCGTGCATCGAGGGTCTGCAAGGTCAGATACTCGGAATGTTAGAACACAAAACTCCGGTTGCTCATCTGCCCCGAACACAATGCCTCAGCTTGCTCTTGGTCGTGAGCGTATATTTTATCTTGTGTGGAATGCTGATGTCATAAATTTACGAGATGAGGATGGCCTAATAAAATATTCCCTTAAAATGTTGCCTACGGTTGTGCCTCATTATCACTGTGTTCTTTTCAACGCTTCACTTAATAAACCTCCTTACACTGGGAGACTAAATCTGTGCAGGTGTCAACCTGTTTTTTTAAGGCGATGCTAGAAATTGCTTAAAAATATATTAGGCAATCATCCGTCTCAGAATCTTAAATGAAAAAAAATATTTTCAATCTCATGAAAATTTCACTGTCTCATACCGCAGTTTATGTCAGTAATACTCGAATATGCTACCGCTCTTGAAAAAGAAAAGAATAAAAAAGTGCGTCGGCCGGGAATCGAACCCGGGTCAACTGCTTGGAAGGCAGCTATGCTAACCACTATACCACCGACGCCCACAGGTCAAGCGATATTCTCAGCCTCTGTAAACGCATCGGTAGGCAGCTGCGTAGTGGTAAGTAGGTCAGTGGTCCCGCGAGTGGGAACCGGCTCTGCCAGTTGTCCATTCCTCGTACGCCTCGGGCGCAACTTGAGCCAGCTGTCAGGGCGTCTAGCAACGCTCGATGTGACGCGGCATGAGCTTAACATCGCCGATGCGCGGGATGAGAGCATGTTGCTAGGCCTTAGCGCTAGTTATCTTCAGAAGTTACCCAGCAGATAAGTGTGCTTTATGAAATAAGTATTATGCTTACTGGATTTAATTTCGCTCGTCCATCTTCCGCGCAGATAAACGTAACCGAGCGATAAAAGTGACACGGGGTGCATCGGCCCAAAGCCCAAGACAAGAAGAAGTGGAACTGCAAGATGACCATTATATTATCCTGCCGATGATTCTAAACTTTTAAGAACATATCTATATATTTCGCAAAATTTAACAAGCGCTAACAATAGCAAATGTTTTGCAATTCCGGTGTCCAAACACATTACGGGAGATGTCACCTATGAGCAAACTGTGATAAATTAGGATTGCCAGTTGTGCTTCAGCTATTCTGGGGGCGGCATGTCTTTTTAACGAAAACGAGTTACTGAGATTTTTTTTTCAATGTTGTGCTCAGCCGAAGGGACATTCCGTATAGAAAACGAGCGGCTATAATGAGCTGCACTACTAGAATACAGTGGTTCTTCCGGCGGACAGAGTGCCGAAGGAGAATGTGCGTTCGTAGTACTTGTAGGAGAGATATCAGAACACCTTAAATTCCCGTACCGAACGAAAATGCCCAATACCTTTTTTCTTTCTGCGCCATTTGAAGAATGTAATAAAAATATGACGTGTAAATAGGGTAAAATGCTTCAACAAAAAATATGCGTCGCTCTCACTCGAAATTGATGTCATTGTTATTCGGCTTTAAAAATCCTCTCAGAGTTTCGAGGGGTCACTGAATCGATTCTGGCCTACTGTGTAGCGAGGGAGCTATTGTTAGATACGACTAACGAACACGGCGGCAAAAACGGCTCAAAGAAAACCCTTGAGACATCAAGCATTCGTCGTCATGTAGCAGTTAAAACGATATCACGAAGGCAGCTTGTAGTCATCTGGGATTTCATGCTGTGGGATTTCCCGATGCATCATGAGAACCGGTCACCGACGTTCGCTTAACGGCCTAGTTTGACCGGAATTAGCCGCCGCGTTTATAAGTTCGTTAATATAGCCTATCTAGCAGTGATCTGTACCAGGGGATATTGCTTCTTTCCTGAGTTTAATGAGAATGATTATGATTTCTGCTTCGACAGTGAATGTGAATAATGAGCGTATTGATATCCGAGTGCGAATCATAGCCCGTTAGGGGTTGCCGTACGTTAGCGTGAAGACGGAAACTAACTTACTGCTTTTAAATTTGTAATAAAAATTGTTTGCAGTAGGTAACTGAGTTGATCAAAGGCACAGAGGTACGTGCTGAGATATTGTAGCACCGAGAATAAGTGCATGGCGTTGAACGCATAGGAGTACCCAGCTGTGGCACGTTTAAGCCTATATCACAGTTGTACCCCTGTTACCTTTTATTACATATCTTCAAACGTACTAGCAGTCTTAAGTGGAATCAAGATAACAAAATGCACAAGGCCGAATAGGGAGAGGTTAACTTTCTTGGCCGTGGAATCCACAGGTACTAAGGCACAAGGAGTCACACGGTTGCCTTTCGCAAGCTGGAATTCACATTATAAATAGTAAGCCCATGTGGAGCACTGCTGGGATTCCGCCCCGACGGGCGTGATCATGCGCTTGCGGTAATTAATTGTAAATATATCATGATCAAAGGAAGGTGCAGCTAAACGCGTTTTGCTATATTGTGGGCACCGTATTGCTCCCCGTGCACGCAAATTGCCACGGGGAAGAAATATGTTCTGTACTAAATAGTGGCTCCAGTACTTAAGAGTTTACTCGGAAGTGTTTGCACGGTATGCTACCGAAGGAAAGCGGTTGCAGGGCTTTACATTCAAGTAATAACAAACTGTGAAAGTGCGCACAATAACAAGCTGTTAAAATACCTTTTCGTGCTCAGGAACTAATTACAGGGGTAAAATAGTCGCTGGCTAATGACAGGAAGGCAAGAGAAAACTATAGAGTGTGTCGGTCAGGAATCGAACTCGGGACAATTGCTTGGAATGCAGGTGTGCTAACCACTATAACACCGACATTTTTTTCTTTATTGCATGAATAAATAAATTAGTAAAATATCGTAGTTTCTATGCCCCTCAGCAGACAACCATGTTTAATGGACTTTCATTTAAGGTTGGTCCATCAGATTCAATACATCATCCGCATAGTCCTGCTGCTTCAGGACTTCTCCTAGTTTATACATATGCTCTACAAAAAAATCACATACCGATCGTGCATCAAAGTCAAAATGTCTTAAAGCCACTCTACTCTTCCAAATGCTGTGCAGGCTCAATAACGTAATCTGGTCATAATGTGCAAAATTGCTTTCAGTGGTCAGGTACCGAATTCCGCACGGTGTCAATGGAAATCTTATTTTTTTAGGGTTACTTGCAAAGCATCCCAGTAGAACACCGCATTGCAACAATCAAGGAACACGTGTTCTACTGTCTGATTTTCTACACAAGAGACAATTGGAGCCCCAAGGAACAAAAAGGCGTCTTTCGTCTGGCTATGTCTGCACTTGCCTCTCTGCACTTGCTTACGTTTGAACCACAAAGACGTTTTATTCTGTGTATGCTATCGACCACCTAGCTCACAGCCTTGCTTCTGCGATTACCTACATGACGCCATTAACTCGGTCCTTTCTAAGTTTCCGAGGTCTCCTCTTTATATTTTTGGTGATTTCAACCTTCCCGCAATTTCATGGAAAATCCCCTCTTTTGATCTCTTACGTCCTTTCTGAGAATGTTCTGCAGTCATTGAATTGTGTGCCACGTTCAACCTTGATCAAATCGTTAAAGAACCAACCCGTGTTACTCAGACATCTGCCAACATACTTGATCTTGTGCTAACCACTTCTCCTGAAACTATATCTTCAATCAGCTTTCTTCCGGGCTTAAGTGACCATAGTGCAATCCACCTAACTATGCCTTCACGCTCGGCTCGTTCTGCAAAAAGATACAAGCTACTTAGGAACTACAACAAGGCGGACTTCCAAGCTATTAATGCAGAGCTCGAGCGCTTTTCCGACACCTTCTTCCCGCAGTTCTGGAGTCGTTCCACTCAAGAAAACTGGCACATATTTAAAACGAAGGTGAACGATCTCATAAATGAATATATTCCCATTCGTCGCGTTTCCTGCTCCAAACAAGCACCTTGGTTCAGCGTATCGCTAAAGCGCCTCCTAAATAAAAAAAGCGCATTTTCCGGCAGCTGAAAAAATCAATAACTACTTATAAGTGGCACCTATATCGTGCTGTCGCGTCACAGTACAAGCAGGCGCTGCAGAGCGCTAAGCATGTCTTTTATCATGACACACTGCCTCATTTGCTCGTTTCCAACACTCAAAAATTTTGGAACGTCGTTAATATGCGCAAAACAAAAGAGGTCCGACTTCGCTCCATAAATAATATCCCGGTTCCCCCTCACAAGTGCTGCATTGCTTTGAACAACACATTTTTTTTCATCCTTTAGTAATTCCGTTGTGTCCACCTTACCCGATATTGCGGTTTCAGCATCTGTTCAGATGGAGCCTATAACTATCAATGATGAAGGTGTTGCCAGGCTTATTCAGAAAGGAAAGCTTGATTCAGCTGCAGGGGTCGACGGTATTAGTTATAAGTTCTTGAAAAGTACATGTTTATATTCATCCATGATGTTGTCCGAAATTTTTACGCAGTCCATCCGCAGCGCATCACTGCCTGACGACTGGAGGATCGCCAAGGTGGTTCCAGTCCACAAGTCTGGTGACGTTCATAATCCTAATAACTACAGGCCTATTTCCTTAACATCTATTCCATGCAAACTCCTTGAACATATCTATTCACACCTTGTTGACTATCTGGAAGCTAATTCGCTTTTTACAGATTCACAGCATGGTTTTCGTAAGCATCATTCATGTGAAACTCAATTAATTGCATTCACTAATGACTTGATTTTCGCTCTGGACCACTCTTCCCTCATTGATTGTATATATATCGACTTTGCAAAGGCTTTTGACACCGTGTCACATCAACTGTTACTTTATAAGTTAAGTAAATTAAATATTGATAATGGTATTTTAAAGTGGATTGAGTGTTTTTTAAGTAATCGAAGTCAGTATGTAAATGCTAACGATCATGACTCCCCCATTTCCCCCGTAACCTCTGGCGTTCCGCAAGGATCAGTTCTAGGACCTCTTCTTTTCCTTATCTATATTAATGATCTTCCTTCCTCAGTTACTTCCAAAATAAGACTTTTCGCTGATGACTGTGTTTTATACAGAGAAGTTACTAACCAAGATGATGCATGTGCTCTTCAAAATGATCTCAATATAATTGGAACTTGGTGTAATACCTGGCTTATGAAACTAAACGTTAACAAATGTAAATTAATGAGAATTACGCGCACGACTAATCACAACATTCCGTGCTCATACTCTCTCGACGACACCCCACTGACCCAAGTTACCAAGTATAAGTACCTTGGAGTTCAAATAACAGATGATCTGTCCTGGAAGGCTCACATTGAATATATTACTAACGAGGCCAACCGCATGCTTGGCTTCATCCGTCGTAACTTTTCCCTTGCCCCTATCCCTGTGAAACTACTGCTCTACAAAACACTCGTCCGTTTAAAAATTGAATACGCTGCTCCAGTGTGGGACCCATACACTAACTCTCTCATTGGGCTGCTTGAATCCATCCAAAATCGCTCTGCAAGGTTCATAATGTCAAATTACTCCCGCCATGAAAGTGTTTCAGAAATGAAAAGAACGCTTAATCTTCCGGATCTTGCCATACGGCGCCGCATTTCGCGCCTCTGCACATTTCATAAAATATATTACGGCAATGAAACCTTAAAGCAGTCGTTGTTTAATCCTCCGGTGCACATATCGTCCCGCAGAGATCATCAACTAAAGGTGCACATTCCACAGTGCAGGACTGTCCAATATCTAAATTCCTTCGTCCCCAGAACAGCCTCGGACTGGAATCACCTGCCCTCCACCGTCGTCGTCATCAATGATGCTCAGAAATTCAAGGATACTGTTAATGCTTATGAATTGCAAACTATTTGTTTGTTTCTTTGTATTTATTTACTTTTTGCCTACTCCTCTTTGTAACGCCTGACCGGCCTTGAGAGTAATAAAATGAAATGTTTCTACTGGTAGTGTTCCTTTATGCGATTTAAAAAAGAATGTTTTGACGCCAGGTGTAACAGTAATCTTCTTAACCGCTATAATACCGACGCTCTCCTTTTTTAGTTATTGCACTCTATCACCGACGACCTGGCGAGGATAGATTCTGCGTGGCTACTTTAACCCATCCATGCATTTCAAGCGACACTGTGCACTTGAGAAGGCGAAGCAGCACGCGGCTGCAAAGTCGACCGTATTTCATATGCTCGTAACGGACAACCTACGCTTGTCAGTCAAAGTCGACTGCTGTGTCCGGCTCAACCTACCATAAAAAAGAAAACTTGCGTCGGCTAGGAATCGAACACGAGTCAACTGCTTGGAAGGCAGCTATGCTAACCACTATACCACCGGCACGTTTTTTTTTCTTTATTGCATAGAAATAGTCCCGAAAAGAAAAGTATAGGCATGGTTACGCCACAAAACAAAAAGCCACCTTACCCCCGCATGACCCCTCCTTCCAAAATATGAAAAGTCTGGGAGGGACACACATGCATCCAGATAGGGGAGCCAGCCAGGCGGCTCTTGCAGGGCAGCATATACTCCCCACACCAAGGGGCATTGTTCACAAAACAATGATTTCGACGACCGTGGTGTTTCGGCGTGGTGGTCTATCATGCGGCTCTTCCAGAGACTAAGCAGTCCCAGCAACATAAAGAGATCACATGGCACAACACAGTGATGAAATCGATGATGCACAGGTTTCAACTGATGCGCTATACCACCGACGCCAGTTGGAGCCACGTTATTCTCGAAGGCATTTGAAACGGATGCGCGCGATTGACTTAGACTGAAGTAGGTCAGTGCTTTTCTTAGGACCGGATTGCCGAAAATCTTGTTGGACAGCAACAAAGTCTGTGCACCCAGAGTTGTCTTGTGGCGCGCAAAGAACAGGTTGAAAAAGAAATTCTGGGCCTAAATAGCCGGTATGGCGAAACTCGGAGTGCAGAGGAGACGCAGACACCGGACTCATTAAGAAAGAACGTCAGGTACGTGTCAGATTGCCCATTACTCCAATAAAATTAGACTTCATCTGATGCATGTGGATAAATAAACAGACACCGATATATAGACGGGTATTTAAAAATGAGAATACCGCGGAAACCACAAATGAATATATTTATCCTAAAACGCAACGAAGCAAATTGGTACTTACACAATATCAACAATTGAAATCAAATATACAGCAATGTGAAATCTGCTGCTATAAAAAAAAACTGATTTAATTATGCGGGAAAAAATGTATCAAAAATAATGCTTACCACCAATACAAAAACTAAAGCTTAGTAGCTAAGCATTCTAAAGAATATTTATTAAAATAACTAAATAAAATTCAATCAGAAATGGCAGTCATAATAATTTTCGCATGCACAATGCAGAAGATCAATCTACGCGGGGTGGCCTGTATCAGGTGTTTTATTTTCAAAATTGTACCCGCGCCTCACCCTGCGAAGTAGGTATGAGTGAAGGAAATAGTTTTTCAGAAATGTTAGTATGGGGACAGTTAAGGCTGCGCTCCGTATACGCGAAAACGCACGCGAACGCGAAGGGGTCTACGGGGGCAAGCGATGAGTGGTGCCGTCGCACCCCGACGTAGAGAAAGTATTTACTTTGCTGTAGCTACGAGGCTGACCCGCAACAAGACATAATGAAAACAATCTGCTTGTCGGTTGCGCGGGGTAACATTGCTGGAGCGGGCTACTACCGGCGCACTGCAGGGAGGGATGCGTGTCGAGCCGGGGGTACCGGTGCCGGATCCACTGTGCTGCGGTCGTGCTGAATTTACGTGACATGAAAATGAAAATTGTTTTTTTCAGGAAAGTAAATGGCGCAGATCTGTCTCATATATCGGCGGACACCTCAACCGCGCCGTACGGGAAGGGATAACGGAGGGAGTGAAAGAAGAAAGGAAGGAAGAGGTGGCCGTAGTGGAGGTCTCCAGAAAAATTCCGACCACCTGGGGATCTTTAACGTGCACTCACATCGCACAGCCCACGGGCGCCTTTGAATTTGGCCTCCATCGAAACGCTGCCGCCGAGGTCGGGTTTGAACCCGGCCATTCCGGATCAGTAGACGAGCGCGCAAGAATCACTCGCAGCGCACATTCTCACTTGCTCACCTACAAGCAGACAGTGGTGACAGTTTAAAAGTGTGTTTTTTCTATGCCGGAGTGTGCAGCCAGCGAACGGAACCACACCTCCCCCGTGAGTCCGGGATGGGACTTCGTCAGCACAAGCACGCAGGCTTGGTCATCGCCGCTGTCGCTGCACCGCCGCCGTAGAGAAAGTGATTCTCAAGCTCTGGCAATGAAGCACATCCGCTAAATTTTAAGAGAGAGAACAGGTTGTGGTCGCGTTTACTAAGTTGGAGTGTGGAAGCACGGAGAGCGCTGTGCGCGTAGCCTGGAGCCTTCGCTTGCTTAGGGTTGTCCCATTAAGCGACTGAGCGAACGACGACGGTTGTCGCCGCACAGTCTCGTCCCGTCGCCCTCTTTTTTGCACACCTGAAGTTACTCATTATGCCATACTCTTGATGTCTGGTACCTAAGACATTGTGACTAATCCAGAGGTTTAGCGCATTCCAAGAATCGACAGCCAAGTTGTCTATGTCTGATGATTGTCTAATGTAAGCAATCCGACAGCGCTTAGCTAGGTTAGCGGAACTTTACAAAAGAAAGCCGAATTGACAAGGCCCTTAGAAAATTAAACGTATTTATCTAAGTATATACATTAAAGCAAACAATTCTTTACTTACTTTAAAACGATTGAACGAATGAAAATAAGTTTCATTGGTCCGATGAATTTCGAAAGATTTTTAGGCATTGAAATTATTCGTGCCTCTTCACGGAATCAAAGAGAACGATAATGCCAAAGGTCTGATTTCTTATAAATCTGGTTGAAACCAATCTAAATGGAGCGGTTAATCTCAATTTAGACGCACAAATTACGTTACCCTTGTGCTGCAGACAAAGGAATGAAAAGAGATTCTCGTTACATCAGTCATGATGGAATCCAAGCATCACCTAAACTAAGGAGCATATAGGATGTCTTTTTTACTTTATTTTTTATTTGTAGCATTTTGTCAAAGAGAGATTAATTTAAGCTGGAGAACAAGCAGCTACAAGCCGCCGGTGGAATCCGAACCCATGACCTCCAAATTTCGCGCCCGGTGCTTTACCAACTGAGCTACGGCGACGGCTGTCGAATGTTCTGCTTTTGGGTGTATATATATGTAGTGTAACCGAACTTCGAGAGCTTTCGCCAGCGCAACCAGCAGCCATAGCGGCGGACGTATAGTACGTCCTGTATTACCGCGTGTGCCACGTTGGAATGGGACCGAGCGGGGAATTAGAACGCTACTACCAGAACGGAAACATGTTTCCACGACTTTCCATGAACCGGCGTATTCGACTACTGATCCGGAGTTCCCGGGTTCGAACCCGACCGCGGCGGCTGCGTTTTTATGGAGGAAAAACGCTAAGGCGCCCGTGTGCTGTGCGATGTCAGTGCACGTTAAAGATCCCCAGGTGGTCGAAATTATTCCGGAGCCCTCCACTACGGCGCCCCTTTCTTCTTTCACTCCCTCCTTTATCCCTTCTCTTTCGGCGCGGTTCAGGTGTCCAACGATATATATGAGACAGATACTGCGCCATTTCCTTTCCCCAAAAACCAATTATTATTATTTCCATGAGAAGGAAGTATTTGCATGAAACACCCACTATTCCAACCAGTATCAAAGGTCCGATTTCGTAATGTGGATATCGTTCATTGCTCATGAGTTCTTTGGCTAAATGGTAGATAGATAGATAGATTGTTGCCAGGAAGAAAGAAAAGGAAAGTACACAGGCCTGCTCACTGGCTCAAGACGAGCCACAATCGCTACCAAGTGCAGATAATAGGAGAGTTGAAAGATGGGATAGAAAGACAGGATAGTAAAGACGCGCTAAAGACAAGGCCGATCCCGGAGGTAGTGCAATACCGGGCCAACCGGTGACGGGAGTGAAGCATCCTTCAAACTCTCCGCCACATTTCCAAAAATAAGTCCAATTGGACCCGTAACAGATACTCTACGGGGTCCGTACAAAAGTTGATTAATGCAGTAAATATAAAAGGATACATGTATTTAAGGTTGTGGACCAAACCTATATTTTAAAAAATTCGAACTTCCTGCCGGCGTGAACCCTCTCATTTATCACCACAATAAAACATCGATGTTGTAAAAGGAATGCTTGAAATCCGTCGTTCATGTAGAAGTTTTGACTGCCAAAGGCCAGAAAAGTGCCTGGAAAAGAAAGTTTCAGCGCGAATCGCGCAAAGAAAATATGGCTTGTCTGGACTGAAAGAAAAAAAAAACCTCGTCTTTTCAGTCTTACTAGGAAGCATAAGCTCGGAAGATGCATACCTTCAATTTTATTTATTCTGTAAGAATGGCCTTCGGCTTTGGAACTTTCAGAGGCTTGCGCTTAACGAAGAACACGACGAGAAGCGCCGAACGCTCCGAAGCCCGAGCCTCGAACGCTCCGTGCCTCGTGCGTGATCTGGACTGACCGCTGCCTCTGGTCTGTGCCTGGGCTGTACCGCTGGTCGTTCGCGACGCTGTGCTTTGCAAGACGTTCCTTATTACAACTCATTTATTTACCCACCCTGTCAGTGTGGTAATAAAGCGGGGGGGGGGGGGAGAAAAGCGTACAAGAGAACTCAACACAAGCCCATGACCAACATACAATCCAAGCAAGAATGATCACTAATGTCCAGCAAAGATTTAATTATCAATAATATTAATTACCAGCTGTTAGAGACCATTCCAGTGAAGCGTAGGGCTCGGAAAGAATGAATATTTGAACAGCCAACACCCGTTTTAGGATTTATTTCTCTTACCTTGTCGTCGCGGTCATGTTTCATTCCCTGCTTCCCATTCGTTATTTTCGCTTCTCTGTCGTTCCTGCAAGAAACATAACGGGCCGCTAAGTTTTCCCTCTTTCCACCTTATTTCTATCTATAGTTGTCAGTGCGTACCATATCGTACATCCGTATTCAAGAACCGATCTAAAGTAAGATTTGTAATAAGGGAGTAATTACTCATTGGCATCCACCCAAGCGCAGCCATACGGCTACAAATGAAAGCTGAACACATTTTTCATAAACTTCGCAGTTAAAGAAAAATTTGTCCTGGTGCGGGGTTCGAACCTTGGACCACCGCTTCACCGGAGCAGCGGCTCTACCAACTCAGCTCACCGGGATGGCAAGCTTATGGTAAGGCGAGAGCGAATTGTTCAATAACTCGAAGTGGGAACAGTGTTGGTCAAATGTTTAGGGAATGTTCCCCAACACATTTGGCCAATAAAGTAAGATTTACAGGAAGCCTTCGTTATATAGTGAAATTAATCTTGTATGTTGTGGCGAAAAACAAGGCAATCTACATGCTTTTGCGGTTATTCAATCAACATGGTGGTGCCAGCACATTTTGGATGTTAAAATCACTCCCAAATATTTGTATTCTTGAACAGATTTTAGTGTGTGCCCATTTACAATACAGTTGTTTGGCGGAACTACCTACTTACGAGAGAAACATAAGTGAATTGTTTTCTGAAGATTCGGTTTAATTTTCTACCAGTACTGAATAGTTAGTATTCAGGTAAGTTTGTAGCTCGGAACAATAACGCAAATGTTCCACTTGTCTGTATTGAGCACATAACCATATAAATTTGGTAATAAGATGATACATCATTCATATAAACAAGAAATAAACGGGTTCCCAACACTGAGCCGTCTGGAAAGCCTGAAGTAACGTAAAAAACTTTCTACGAAACACCAAATAGAACGAGTGCATCTGTGCGTTTATTTAACTTAAGTTTATTCGTATCGCGGCATGTCTGTAGGGGTTTTTGCTTTTGTTGTTGTCACTGTAGCGCTTCTTGAGGCTAACTTGTTTCCAATAATGTCATGGGCAAAAGCAAGAGAAACAAGAAAAATGAAGTTAATTTTGTGCTTTATGAAGAAGGATGGCTACGGAAAAAGAGCAAAGAAAGTAGGAAAAACGACCGAGAACAAAAGGAACGTCGGAGAAACAAGTAGTAGGTGATATGTTACACCACAAAAGGCTACCCATGAACGTAACCATTGTTCCTTACCAATAGATTGGCAGACCAGAAGATTCACAGCACAAATTTTCACCACACACATGCCTTGTGCGAGGAAAATTTCTCTGGCAGAACGATATTTGAATTACTAAAGTTACTAAAATTCTGCAGTCCAGTTCATGTGCACTGCTCTATGGGTGCGAGCTGCCAGTCTGTGTGGCGGGTCGACTAACGGGTATAGAGTGAAAATTAATGGACGGTAGTGCCGCGAAGCTTGCTTTTTGTCTGATCTTCTTATCGCCGCAGGCACGCCGCATTATCAATTTTCTGGGACGCGAGACGCGACCAGAGTTATCTCGATTTTTCCTAGCCTCGCGCAAGTGTGCCTACTATGTTCTGGAACTTTCCTTGCCGCCTTTAAAGTCGAGCACGGCTAAGAGCGGCGGGCATTCTGTTAGTCGACGACCGCCGAGCACGTTCGCTGCTATCGCCGCCGCTGAGTTTTCAGAGCTGTTCTTAGTGGGCGTAAGCCAGCCTATTATTCTCTTACGAGCTGCTCTGTGCCTTCCTCAAGACCGGACCCCAGTCGGTGCTCCGTGACCCCGGCGGAGTTCCCGCCACCACCTCGTGACATCTGGTGGAGGTGCGGGGTAATGCACCCAACCCAACCTGGAAGATCCCGAGGTACGACACAGCCGCCGTCTTCAAGGCCTGCAAGCTCAGCACGGATTACTCTGGATCCTACTCGACAACGACAACAAGCTCCAGCGCCCACCATGACCGAGCCAGCGACGTCCACCCCTGTCATGCTCCACCAGCCACGGGTGCCTCCAACCTTCCATGGCTACCCTGGCGACGACCCGGAAGATTGGATAGACAACTTTGAGGGCGTGGCTACATTTAACAGGTGGGAAGATGACATGAAGCTCCGCTATGTTTTCTTTTCCCTTGACGGTCCTGCAAGAACGTGGTACGAAAACCACGAGACTACCTTGAAGACCTAGAAATTATTCAAGTATGAAGTCGTGAAGGCGTTTACCAACATTCTCCGGAAGGAAAAGGCGCAGATGCTGCTGGACTCACGGATGCAGCACCCAAAACGAAACTGTCAGCATGTACGTCGAAGAAATGCAGCGTCTTTTCCGCCGAGCTGACCCGAATATGACGGAGGAGAAGAAAACCGGATATCTAATGTGGGGCGTAAAGGAGTCTCTTTTCGCTGGCCTCGTACGAAATCCGCCCAAGACTGTCGCCGAATTCGCCGAACAAGCGTCAACGATTGAGAAGACCCTGGACGCCCGCACAAGGCAGTACAACCGACCACCGCAGGTCTGCTCCAGCTTTCCGGACACGACGACTACAACCAGCGACTTGCGGGAGATCATCAGTGAAATCGCCCGCGAAGAACTACGCCGGCTGCTGCCATCATCTTCACAACCTCAAGTAGCGAGCCTGACGGAAGTCGTCCGTGAAGAAGTGCGGCATGCGCTTGGCTCCCCTTCTGCGACGACTGAACCTCAAGCTCCAGCCATGAGTTACGTCGCTGCAGTACGCAAGCCCGCGCCTCGACGTGCCACCCCAAGCCCTATTCGACGTGAGCCAGCAGTGCTGGACCGCCGCCCTCCGGGCCCCGCCCACCCGACCTACGAACAACGTTCGGGCCCAAGGAAATGCGACACCTGGAGAACCCGTGACAACCGTCCGCTATGCTTCCACTGCGGTGAAGCCGGTCACGTCCTGCGTCACTGCCCGTTCCGACGCATCGGTCTTCGCGGATTCGCCGTTGACGCACCACGACCACGCTTCGGCCAACATCCACAAGAAATCGACGACTACCTGCGCCGCGACGAATACGTGTCGAGCCGATTTTCCCGCTCACCCTCGCCGCGAGCCTCGCGCTTCACGTCGCCCTGCCACAGCTACGCAGCGGCTGTGCGAGGAAGGTCCCCCAGCCCCCGTAGGGGAAACTGAAAACAGCAACCTTAGGAGGTGAGGTTGCTTCCCGGCAAAAAAAACGAAGACCCTCCAACGACGAGAACTCACGGCGACGCCGCACCGATGACGACGCGACGCAACTTAGAGACCCCCAGGCCACCGACATCGGCAAGCCCCTGCAGCCGCAGTCGCAATCACCGACCAAGCCGTGACCCGACGCCGAAAGTTACGTGCAACGCAAGAGCAAGGACTTCCGATCTAGAGGTGACTGTCGACGGCCGAAACGTTACTGCTCTAATCGACACGGGAGCTGAGTATTCCGTGCTGAGT
This sequence comes from Amblyomma americanum, assembly GCA_030143305.2. Classification (NCBI taxonomy): domain Eukaryota; kingdom Metazoa; phylum Arthropoda; class Arachnida; order Ixodida; family Ixodidae; genus Amblyomma; species Amblyomma americanum. The sequence continues at coordinate 42,479 of JARKHS020031198.1, forward strand.
GGTTCCTTCGCCGACCGGATCAAGTAAGTGACGACGACTTGGTATGGCCCGCAGATACGCACAGCAGGCGGACACCTCATCACGCCATCAGGAAGGTGCACTGCGATACTGACTGTCAACGGACACACATATCCGACAGTATTCGTCGTACTTCAGAAATTTTCCCGTGACATCATTCTGGGGATGGAGTTCTTGACACAGCACCGCGCAGTCATCGACCTCAAGTCCAAGTCCATCACGCTTTCGACGGACGAAGCTTTACCTCCGAAAACGACCCCAGAGCAGTCAAAGGCCCTCAGTGTTCTCGATGAAGAACTAACCATCCCACCCCGGTGCAGCGTCATCGTCCCCGTCTGTGCAAGAAATTTCGATGACGCAGAAGGCATCATCGAGGGAAACACGCAGTTGCTCTTAGACAGACGACTTGGCGTCGCAAGAGGCATCGCTCATTTGCGGCATGGAAAAGCCGAAATACTGGTCACGAACTTCAGCGGAGAATACCGACACCTCAACAGAGGCACTACAATTGCGTTCTTGGACGAAGCAACTGATATACTGGACGCCTTCATCATCTCCGAAGAACCTGCAAATGACAGCCTAAAGCAAGACCATGGCAGTGCTGTGGCATGTTGCAAGTTGCGCGTCCGCGCCGTAAGTGTCGCCACGGTCGGAACGATTGCAGCGATCCTGGTATCTGGCGGCTCATGTGTTCTAGGTTTCCATAATGGAATTTATTAATTTTGATTTTTAGAACGATTGTCACTGATATTGCAATGCCCAAGATGCCTAAAATCACTTTTGTACATCGATTGTCACTACTGATGTTTCCTTTAATAAACTGTTCTTTGGAGAAAACTATTTACGTTTTTGGTACTCGAGCGAGCGCCCTAAGCAGCTGCTAATCAGCCGCGCTGGCCGCGCCGCTCGCCACCATGCACCGTGCTGCCTCAACAGACACATCGAAATGCAAAAGCGGGTAAGCAGATGTCGTAAGTACTTAGGAAATCAAGCGGGAATGCAGCGCGGGAGCAGCAAGTCACCAGTATTTACGAAGCTTGCATCGAGCTAGCGGCAGCCAGCACCACGAACGCGCGAGCAACCGCCCGCAACCAGCCGGGTAAACAAACGCCGCCATATTGGATTTTTCTGGATTGGCTTGGCTGAGCTTGTTTCAAAAAGTTTTGAGCAATTTATGCCTTTACCGCCAACTCCCAGGCACCGCCACCGTCGCATTTCAAAATCGTCCCCATTGGCTCTACGGGAATGTCACACCCTTGACCATGGTCCCACGTTCGCCATCAACCCAGCATTACCCCGCGACCGACAAGAGAAAATCTCCCCTCTTCTTCAAAGTTACAGCGAATGTTTCGCCTCGTCATCAAAGGTGCGACAAACGACGATAGCCAAACATCGAATTATAACCGACGAACACACCAGACCTCTCCGCCAAAGCCCTTACCGTGTGTCGCCGCGAGAACGACAGGCCATCCGGGACCAAGTAGAGGAAATGCTTCGCGACGACGTCATCCAACCTTCGAAGAGCCCATGGGCGGCACCGGTCGTTCTAGTGAGAAAGAAAGACGGTGCTCTTCAATTCTGCGTCGATTATCGGCGACTGAACAAGATTACGAAAAGAGACGTCTACCCCCTCCGAGGATCGACGACACTCTGGACAGGCTCTGCCACGCCAAGTATTTCTCGTCGATGGATCTCAAGAGTGGATATTGGCAGATTGAAGTCGACGAAAGAGACCGGGAAAAGACTGCCTTCATCACACCGGACGGACTGTACGAGTTCAAAGTCATGCCATTTGGGCTTTGCTCCGCACCCGCAACTTTCCAAAGGGTAATGGACACAGTGTTGGCAGGCCTCAAGTGGCAAACCTGTCTCGTCTATCTAGACGACGTTGTAGTCTTCGCAGCGAGCTTCGAGGAACACCTCCGGAGGCTGAAGGCAGTACTCGACGCAATCAAGTTATCCGGACTTACCCTGAAGCCTGAAAAGTGCCGGTTTGCCTATCACGAACTATTGTTTCTCGGCCACATCATCAGCAAGGACGGCGTGCGCCCCGACACGCAGAAGACAGCCGCCATTGCCAATTTCCCGCAGCCTCATGACAAGAAGGCGGTCCGCAGATTTCTGGGATTGTGTGCTTATTACAGACGCTTTGTGAGGAATTTTTCGCGCGTCGCGGAACCTCTGACCAAGCTCTCCAAGGCAGACGTACCATTCACATGGGATTCGGCACAAGCGGAAGCCTTCAACGAACTTCAGCGTCTCCTGCAGTCTCCACCGATTCTAGGGCACTTTGACGAAAACGCCGAGACAGAAATCCATACCGACGCAAGCAGCTTTGGTCTAGGCGCCGTGCTCGTCCAGAAAAACGAAGGAGTCGAAAAAGTAATAGCATATGCAAGTCGTTCATTGTCGAAAGCAGAAGCGAACTATTCGACCACTGAAAAGGAGTGCCTTGCGATCGTCTGGGCTACATCGAAGTTCCGTCCCTACTTGTATGGACGCCCGTTCAAGGTTGTGAGCGACCACCATGCATTGTGCTGGCTGGCTAACTTGAAGGACCCCTCTGGCCGTCTCGCTCGATGGAGCTTGCGCCTCCAAGAATTCGACGTCACGGTGGTCTACAAGTCTGGGCGAAAGCACTCCGACGCTGACTGCCTGTCACGAGCCCCTGTCGACACGCCGCCATAAGACGATGACGACGACGCTTTCCTTGGACTGCTAAGTTCCAGCGACTTCGCACGACAGCAGCAATCTGATCCTGACCTACAGCGCCTGCACGAGTATCTTTAGGGGAAGGCTCCTTCACCTCCTGCCCTCTTCAGGCGTGGACTATCGTCCTACTGTCTGCAACAGGGAATCGTCGTGAAGAAGAATTTCTCACCGAACAAGGCCGCCTACCTTCTCGTCGTCCCGAAGAGCCTTCGGGAGGAAATTCTGCAGGCTTCGCATGACGAACCAATGGCTGGCCACCTCGGGTTTACTCGCACCCTCCGCCGAATCCAAGAGAGATATTACTGGCCTCGTCTATCCTTCGACGTCGCGCACTACTTGAAGAGTTGTCGTGTATGCTAACGCCGGAAAACGCCACCGAAAAGGCCAGCAGGGTTCCTGCAGCCGATTCGACCGCCATCAAGACCTTTCCAGGAGGTCGGTATGGACCTACTTGGCCCCTTCCCAACATCAACGACGGGCAACAAGTGGATTATTGTGGCGACCGATTATCTCACCAGGTACGCCGAAGCAAAGGCCCTCCCGAACGGCACAGCAGCAGAAGTCGCCAAATTCTTCTTCGAATCCATTCTTTTACGACACGGCGCCCCCGAAATACTGATAACAGACATATAGTATGGTGGAGCTGCCATAAAAAGAATGTAAACCAATAAGCTCCTGCCTGCACCACTGACGTATAACAGGCTTATTCTGATAACAGACAGGGGGACAGCGTTCACGGCGGAGCTAACCCAGGCCATTCTGCAGCACAGCCATACAAGTCACCGGAGAACAACTGCGTACCATCCGCAGACAAACGGGCTTACAGAACGCCTCAACAAGACCATCGCCGATATGCTTTTAATGTACGTAGACGCAGAACACAAGACATGGGACGTCATTCTTCCCTATGTGGTGTTCGCCTACAACACCGCTGTGCAAAAGACCACCCAAATGACACCATTTAGTCTCGTCCACGGGAGGGAGGCCACGACCACACTCGACGCCATGCTGCCCGACGTTACCGACGAAAGTAACCTCGACGTCGCCGCCTACCTGCAGCGCGCAGAACAAGCTCGACGACTTGCCCGTGAGAGAATACAAGACCAGCAGCGCACCGACGCCCGACGCTACAATCTTTGAAGACGCGCAGTGCAATACAAGCCAGGCGATAGAGTTTGGGTTTGGACGCCGATTCGCCGCCGCGGACTGAGTGAAAAAAAACTTCTGCGCCGCTATTTCGGCCCGTACAGGATTCTTCGCAGACTGGGTAATCTGGACTATGAAGTCGTCCCTGACGGAGTTACAGCATTCCAGAGACGCCGCACACGCTCAGAAGTTGTCCACGTCGCCCGTCTGAAGCCTTACTATTCGCGCTAATGACTCTTTGTGTTTACATTATGAGTATCTTTATGTCCGTTATCCCTGTTTTTAAGCATCGGGTCGATGCTTCTTTAAGGGGAGAGTAATGCCGCGAAGCTTGCTTTTTGTCTGATCTTCGTATCGCGACAGGCACGCCGCATTATCAATTTTCTGGGACGCGAGACACGACCAGAGTTATCTCGATTTTTCCTAGCCTCGCGCAAGTGTGCCTACTATGTTCTGGAACTTTCCTTGCCGCCTTTAAAATCGAGCACGGCTAAGAGCGGCGGGCATTCTGTTAGTCGACGACCGCCGAGCACGTTCGCTGCTATCGCCGCCGCTGAGTTTTCAGAGCTGTTCTTAGTGGGCGTAAGCCAGCCTATTAAAGTATTCTCTTACGAGCTGCTCTGTGCCTTCCTCAAGACCGGACCCCAGTCGGTGCTACGTGACCCCGGCGGAGTTCCCGTCACCACCTCGTGACAGTAGTGTCATTCTGGTTTTTGACAGCGGTTTGTTTCTAGCCGCTTTACTCGCCCAATTGCGCTACTAACGAAGGCTGTTTGGTGACTCCGTCGGAATATTTTTGAATGCTTATTTTGCTGCCATCGCCTCTCCTTCGTTTTTGTTTAAGCACGAAACGCACAGTAGTCGAGCGCTATAGTGCGCGCGTTTTTTGGAAACTATCAAATGTTTTCAAAGTGCGAGCTTGGAGAAAAATGGGCACAGGACCGGTGGGAGGAATTCGAGTAATGAAGATGAAGCGTAAATTTCAACTGTTCAATTGTTATTTTAGAACATTTGCGCTTTGTCCAGATTCTTTTTGTTCCAGCCATCCGCACTGTCGCCGTTTTTCAAGCTGGCGCTTTGCAAGCATGCGATAGCTTATCCACTACCCGTTGTTCTAGCTCCATTTCTTAAGGATCAATTAAGAATGTTTCCTGTGCTCCATTGGCAGCATGTCTGAAGCACTATGATGTCACGTGACGGTAAGCATCACAGAAAAGTGCAATTTATAGATACCTTAGCGATGCTTCAGCCAGAACAGCGTGCAAGGGGGATTTGAGAAGACTGTAGAAGAGCAAATACTTCTTGAGCCAAGAAATTTGTTCCATTCTTGTTGACAGCGCGTTTAGAGCACAGGGACAGAAGAAACACAGAGGACGACGTCACAGGCGCTCCGCTATATTAAGTACCCGCAGAAGTGTTTAAATGAAATCATCATTCCTGTTGACATATTGTGGTGTTTGGCTTTGTATCATTGGCCGGAAACCTTCATATTATTAAAGTGCTCTAAGTATCGGAACCTCTCGTAAACCTTATGCGAAATCTCTCTGTAAATAAAAGAGCACATATTTTTTTCAAAGGTTTAGAGATGGGTAGTAACAAAAATAAAAAAATTACACAGAACAGCTGATCTCTGGAATAAGCAGAAGTGCAGTGAAAGGTTAAGAAAACCAACACATCGTTAGATATAAATATAGATTGATAACTGGAGCTAATCAAGTTTGTCTTAAGAGGAAAATTTGAAACATCGTTCTCATAAGAAGCACTTATTACACACCGTGAGCTACAGACTTCGGAACATTAAGGAACTGAAAATTCCGGTGTTTACTGTAGAAAATTCAGACTATTTCCTAATGTCTCTTAAATTCTAGGCTTCAGCAATGTTGCAGTGTGCCTTCCTGCCTGCACCGTAAAATAAAATACTCCCCCCTGAAAAAACCCCGCAAAAAAGACGTGGACAAAGACGAGAGGACAAGGACTGGCCCTGAACTTACGACACCTTCATTGTGAAAGAATTCAGTATTATATACATTCTTCACAGCCAGGATTATTCACGTGCACTTGATAACACCTCCCTAACCATAAAGAGAAAAGAAAGCATAACAAGAGAAATCGAATAATCTGAAACAGATATGTAGTCAGGGAGAGGGTTGTGTTAGCGCCTGCTCTGTCACCCTTTCCCAAAAAAAGATGACCTATTTGCGCACGCGCGGACGATAGCCACGGCTTTGCAGAATGTTTATAGGAGTGAATTCTTTCACAATAAAAGTTGTAAGTTCAGCGCCCGTCCTTGTCTCGTATTTGTACACATCTTTTCTGCGCTGCTTTTTCCGAAAAATTAGCCGGAATTTCTGGAAAAATTAGCTCGTGAACTTTGCTTCTGCGTTCGAGCCAAGAGTTCATCCGAATATGTCAGCGCCTTGTTCGGTGGGATAACACCTTCCATCGGTCTTCAAATACGGGTCGTTAAGATCCTCAGATCGGAATGGAGACGCCAAGCACGCCTGTATCGAGTTCTCCTTAATGTCCAGGTCTGCAGCATGGGCCAAGTTTCCTCGAACCAAAGTGAGCAGCGGGCGTTCTACACCCTCGCCAACCAAATAACGAGTTCCTCTGGCAACAAGTGCTGAGAAGACTGAAGGCCAGCCCTGCTCAATACTCGCAGGCACCACAGTGCAACGCGCACGTCATAGGTTATGTAAGTTTGCCAGCCTACGTTCGCCGCGCACTTTATTCTTTCGGCCCTAAGTTTGCTGTGCCGTCAAAGGAATCAAGGCTAGAGCAACTTTCTTTTGGTCGTCAGGTGTCGCGCCACGCCTAGATTGAGGCGAGCACCCGCTGTGTGTCGGAAGGTGTTGATGTTCTTAATGGTTGGAAGAATACTGAACCCAGCCTACCCTTGAGATGTGTGATTTCTTTCCTACACGACCACTCGCTCCGTCTTCTCCTAGCTGACTAAGCAGGCGGATTTGCGGTATTGCCCAGCGCAGTGTTTAAATCCAAATGTAGAGAAGCTGTCCCTGCTATGTTCTATAGACATCCAAAGGTATCTGTAAGCAATCCAAAGTCCAGAGCAAAGAAACTGTGCGAGTGGTTGAACCTATCTGAACTTGTCAAGGCCATTGATAACCGCAAGAAAGATTTTTTAAATGTCTTTTTTTAGAGCGAAAACCCATAAAGTAGATGTGCCACTGAGAACCATAGTCTCTGAAACTGGAACATGGCAGCACTCTGTTGATCGTTTTTTACACCACCATCTTAAGGTTTTACCAGTGAACGACCCTTTTACAGTTAACAACTCCAACAAGGTTTTAGAGTTTTCAGCACTAGCACTGACAAATGCATCGAAGGTTTCTCCATTGACATTAAAGATCTCTTTTATTCTTTCCTCACAAACTCTTACATGAAGGCGTCGAGCATTCCATTGAAAAATAAGGTTTCATTGCTTTCCAAAACACCGCGATGGTAACAGTTCGGGGTTTTTTAGAATTTAGAGCTTTTAAAATTTTATCTCAATTAAACCTACATCCACGTAGAAGGGACACCACACTTGCAAAAGCAGAGTATATGCATCGGGTCCTGCATAGCCCCGTGATCTCAGTGACCTTTTGATGGCTCATTAGGTCGTCAACTGCTCGCTTCTCTCATGAACAGCAATTTTATAAAGGTTTTTCGTTATGTGGATCAGTTTTTACTTGTTTCAGAGTGTGACGCGCACGCGATTTAATGTGTTAGCGGAAATGTACTGGCTGCGTTCGAAATGCTGATGAACCCTCTTGACCTCATCCACGAACTCCCAGTCAATGGCCAAATGAGATTTCTAGATATTGGGTTTCACTTTAAAGATGATCGTGCCTGCTGGTGCTATGAACCGTGCGCAATCAACCCATCTCTGCCGTTCAATTCCTCCGTTCAATAGCTCGTTAAACGAGCTATTGCCATGTCGTGGTTCAAGAAAGCTCTCGGCAAAACATGCTCGCATCTTGTAACAGAAGCGTTCAACCGTCAATATCAAAGTCTGCTGAGCACTGGGTGTCTTCACCACCTCCTAGTTTCAGTCGCTGAAGGCCTGCTGAAAAAGATGCGCAGTAAGGGGCAAACGTGCGATGCCCGCGCACAGCGTAGCCAGAAGGTAGCGGTGATACCTTACATACAAACACTGTCGCACAATATGAAAAAGGTAGCCAGCGTTACGACCTGAAAGTCATGTTCTCTGCTCCTCACGAGCTGCCCAAGCTTTGAAGGATAACTGATCCGGAGGAAACCCAGCAGCTTGGCTGTGGCAAAAGAACACATGCGGTCTTTTACTGAATGTGCCGAATGTGTAGTTTACCAAATTTTCTTAAGTGGTGAAAAAACTGGCAAATGTGTGAACGACAGGTTACGACAGCCTGCCAGGAGCGCAGAAAATGTGCGCGAGGGAAGATTTTGAAGGTTTCCTCGCAAGTCATTGTCTTACTTGCCAGGACTGTTCACCTGCACTTGATAACACATCCGTAACAAGAAAGAGCAAAGAACGCATCACACTAGTAAGAGCAGAATCTGAACAGATATGTAGTCTGGGGGAGGGCTGTGTTAGCACCACCTCTATCACCCTTTCCCAAAAAGAGCTGACCTATTTGCGCATGCGTGAACGATAGCCAAGGCTGTGCAGAATGTTTACAAGAGTGAATTCTTTAATAAACACGCTGTTGTAAGTTCAGCGCCCATCTTCACCGTGTCTTTTTTGTCCACCTCTTTTCTGCACTGATTTTTCTGAAAAATTAGGTACCAACACGCCGAACTCGCCGAAATTAAACTCCCTCCTCGTTCCTTTCCTGTGGTCTGACACAACATGCAGGTACAGTTGGCACACGGGTGGGATTTTGAATGCAGTGCCCAGAGCTCGAGGGGTTTGATATGTCTGAAACCCAGCCCGCTAGTCTATTTTATCTTGAGTATGGAAGAGCGACTAACATACTTGCATCACCAGCAAATGCTTATCTGTCGGCGCCAAGGTTTTCCTGTTGTTTCGTCCTTCCATCGTCCTTCCTACAGCGGTCAGCGTTCGCGCTAATGTTATCACAGCTGCTAGAGAGTTGGTCCTTAATTGAGAGTTCTACCCTTTCACACCTTTATGGGATTTGAAATCACATCAGTTTTTGAAGTACCAAACCGAGGAATTTCAGCGAAGTAGTGTGCATTTATGCTTTTTTATGTAAGTGAACGATTTTTTTCTATTTTCGTGCGCAGTAAAGGCTTAGTCTTCGGGTCATAATAATAATAATAATAATTGGTTTTTGGTGGAATGGAAATGGCGCAGTATCTGTCTCGTATATCGTTGGACACCTGAACCGCGCCGTAAGGGAAGGGATAAAGGAGGGAGTGAAAGAAGATAGGAACGAATAGGTCCGTAGTGGAGGGCTCCGGAATAATTTCGACCACCTGGGGATCTTTAACGTGCACTGACATCGCACAGCACACGGGCGCCTTAGCGTTTTGCCTCCATAAAAACGCAGCCGCCGCGGTCGGGTTCGAACCCGGGAACTCCGGATCAGTAGTCGAGCGCCCTAACCACTGAGCCACCGCGGCGGGGTCGCAATTACCTTCGGGTCGAAATTACCAAACCTTGAGTAAAGGGCGGACCAACAAAACACCGAAATGAAAAGCCGTCCAGCTGTTCGACCTGTCTAATTAGAAAGCCAATATTTTGTTGTTAAGCTCTGCGGCGTTCCCTTTCGTGTTAGTTCTTGTCACTGAGCTACATTTCTCTCATTGGAACGAGGCTTATTTCGCTTAACAGTGGAGGACTGCTTGTATACTGCAGCAGCCGAAGCAATGCCACATTAAACTTCGATTGTTCCCCGCTGCACCGAACGGGAAGCTTGGTGTCCACGTTGTGCAATGCAGAACAGCACAGCGGCGCTCCTTCAGGCCCACTGTATAAACGAAAAGGCTCTTGCGGAAAACTTGCTGCATGCGTTGTCTCAGGAAAGTGGTCTCTGCTTTAGAACCGCGTAATAAAAAGAAACTGCAGCGAAAGTTTACTACATTCGGATCACTGCGAAAGCATGGATTTTTATTACGTAGAAGACGACGATGAGCGATGAGTGCCGCGGGACGGAGCGGAGCTCGCGCTGGGCTAGCTGCGGACAAGCAATAGACATTTTCCTCGGGTCAGAACGACCGGGTTAGTGCCATGTAGAAGGTGACGGTGAGCGAGAAGTGCCACTGGACGGAGCGCTCGCGCTAGGCGGACAGACTACGGATGATTTCGCTCGGGGTTGGTACCCGTTGGATTAGAGCTTACGTACAAAAAATCGTCGCAAGTAGAATACCTACATTATGCCCATCTTATTTCTTAGTTTCAAGATGTATATATTAGAGCATAAGCTTAATCACTCTTCCGCACACTTGTTAGAAGATATATTACATTCACGGCATAAATCAAATGCATGCATTTTAAGGGACCCGGCTACAATATATTTGCACGAAGGCTCTAAGGAAGATTAAGAACCAGTGAATGAGTCTGAATGACTCAATATACATTTGCTCCGATTTTCGTTCCAAAATGGAGGCAGCAAACGAAATACGGAACCTTTTAAATAAGACTAAAGGTATTGAGAGTAAAATTTTCTTTTTCCTTATCGAATCACGAACCTCAATTTTACACTATTCCGCACTCACGTGCTCTTCACTCAGCCAACCTGCCGCTCTCTAGTGTCTTCAGATGCCTCCTTTGCGAACGTTGACCTGTATAAGAACTCCTTTTTCTCATTACAAAGCTTCCTTCGCTATTTACAAAGTACCTTTCTCCCCCGTTGCGATATTAGAACGATACATTTAGTGTTCACAGAATACCGTATTTGCTGTGTTAGCCAATGTGTTATTAAACACATCGTGCGTTCAATCACTTCTCAGAGGTCAAAATTTCAGTTCCCGTTTTTGTTTGAACTTCTATAAGTGCGTTACTGCTTTCATTGAGATACTGTTTTAATCGAATTCTAACTGATTTGAATACCTTCATGTTCGTCATTAGTGGTTGGCTACATTTATGTAGTGTGGCTTAAATAAACACATGATATAAAGGAATTGTACACAGCATTCAACGGAAAAAATGCTTTTACTTTATACGCGTATGATTTTTACAGCACAGTTAACCTTGTTACTTTGGTCTGAAAATATTTATTGTTGTCTTTGTAATCTACGTTCGCCTTTGCTGCAGCGGCTACTAAAGCGAAGCTAAACATAGCCTTTACAGAGCTGACTTTTCTTTTTAATAAGCCCACAGTCTTCTACTACATATTGATTGAAAGCCGCTAGTCGTCTCACGCGTTAGGAGTTAGTAGAGAGAGGCGTTTGGTGGCCCACGCCAGGAAGGTCCGCTTTCGAAAAGCAGGTCCATGTACGCGAAGCCGGTGACCTACTTCCCACATTGTTACACGCTTGCATTTCGATCCAATGTTTCCGAGAATAGCACTCTGGCTGTGGGCGTCAGTGGTATAGTGGTATAGCGCGAGATAGATGTATTGGCCGTGCAAGAGACGAAAGTGGACGGCAACGAAGGAACCGACAGCATGGTGCTGCGTTTCACGACTAGATTTTTTGCGGTCGTCAGCCATGCAGTGGGGACATCTGCTGGTTGCGTGCTCTTTGTAAAGAAGATCCCGGGGCTAGAGGTGCAAGCATATTTTTCGTGTGTGTCTGGCCGGTGTATTGTCCTTGACTTTTCCCTGAATAGCATTGAGTGGCGCATTGTTGTCGTGTATGCACCGAATGGGGTAGAGGAAAGAGTTTCTTTTTTCCAAAGCCTCCTAGAACGCGTTTGCACGGAGAGGCAGCTCATCGTCTTAGGTGACTTCAATTGTGTCCTAAATGCTCGCGATAAGTCAAGCATCCGGGGGTTTCGAGACAGGAGCACTGAAGTGTTGATCAGAATTATTGATAACGGAAACTTCGAAGATGTGGCTGAATGTCTTGAGGGTGCGCGGGCAGTGAAGTTCACCCATTTTCAGGGCTCAAGCCATGCACGGCTGGACCACATTTATACATCAGTTAACCTTGCCCCTGTATGCAGCCAGTACGAAGTTGTGGGAGTGTCCTTCTCAGACCACTGTTTAGTTGAGTGCTGCCTCGGAAGTGTCAAGCGAAGCAAGGCATTTTCATGGGAAATGTGGAAGCTAAACAACACGCTTCTTCGCGACGATGTCTACTACCGAGCAGTAAAGGATGAAATAGGAAAAATAAACCCGTACAAGACCCTGAAGATATGGCAACAGTGGGAGTTAAGCAAAGAATCTTTAAAAATCAAAGCAATAGAAAGGGCCACTTGTATCCGGTATAAGGAAAAACAAGACGAAGCTGAGTTAAAGGCACTACTGCAAACGTTGCTGAAGCAGGAATGCAAGGCGCCTGGGAAATGGATTGAAGATGTAAGGAAAACCAAGCAAAAGATAGAACTCATGGAAGAACGGCGTTATGGCGGAGCACTGGTGAGGGCGAGGGCGGAAGACACAGCTGCTGGCGAAGCGCCATCAAAACGTGCTCTAGGGTTAGAAAAAGCCCACGCTGAAAGTAATCACATCGATAAAATGGAATGGGGGGGGGGGGTATCTTATCGGCAGACAATGACCACATCGAAGCAGCCTTTACACAATTCTACCAGAGGCTTTTTTCGCGGCATCCGGCAGACGCAGCTGCATTTAAGCATCAGTTTCTTGGTGCAATGCCACGGAAAATCACCAGGACCAGATGGATTCAGTGCGGCATTTTATAAAGAATTTAAGCATGAAATTGCCCCGGTGCTATGTACAATGTTTAACGAAGCCTATGGAATAAACTTTTTGCCTCCGTCTTTTGGGACCTCCCATACGGTACTCATACCGAAAACTGATGATATAGAGAAATTAAAATCTGTTACCGCATATCGACCGATAGCACTCACTAATGTGGACTACAAAATTTTTATGAAGGTATTGGCGCGAAGACTACAGACAGTGATAAAGGAAATTGTTGGACCCCACCAGACATGTGGAATAAAAGGGCGATCAATTTTTTCCAACATTCACAAAGCACGCAGTGTACTTGAAACCTGCGATGCAATTAATGGGCGGGTGGCTATGCTTCAGATTGATCTCGAAAAAGCTTTTGATTGTGTTTCTCATGAAATCTTGTTTTCCGTTTTAGACCATGTGAATGTCGGTTCAGTTATCCGCGAGGGTGTAGCCCTGGCGTATCGAAACTGCACGACAAGATTGATTGTTAACAAGTGCCTGGGGGCCCCCATTAGCGTGCAGCGTTCGGTGCGTCAGGGCTGCCCCCTCAGCCCTCTCTTATTTTGTATTTACATCGAAACACTGTGTAGGAAAATATTAGAAGACAATAGTATTAATGGCTTCAGGTTGCAAGCTGCTGAAGTTAAGCTGCTGGCGTATGCTGACGACGTTGCTGTATTCACGGTTGATCATGAGAGCATAAGCGAAGCTGTCGGGTGTGTACGCGAGTTCAGCGAAGTCACCGGTAGCGGGGTTAATTGGTCCAGATGCCTCGGACTCTGGCATGGATGGTGGCCATCCCACCCGGACCATTTTGCCAACGTACCGTGGACGACGACACCGGGCAAGTATTTGGGCGTTCCGCTCGATGCTTATCGCGAAAGCGAGGAGTATTGGAAACAGCAAACGAAAGAAGCACGTGACAGAGCTGGAAAATGGAAAGGCACCTATCTCTCCATTTTCGCCAGTGCTACAGTCTGCAACCTGTTTTTTATTAGCAAGCTCTGGTATGTGATGCAGGTTTTGCATTGCTCTCGGGTGCACATTCAGAAGTTACACCGGATTTTTGCCGTCTTTATATGGGCTTCCGAATGGGAACGTTGCAGCCGAACGAACCTGTTCCGGCGGGTAAAAGACGGGGGGTTGGGGCTAGGGCACCTCTTTTTAAGGCAGCTGGTGAACCGTTTTTTGTTTTTTCGCGACGTCTCAGACCCGTTCTTGCGCACCGTGTGCCAGGTGAGGCTGCGGCGATTGCTGCCCGAGTTTGTTGTTACCACAGAAGAGCTCTCGGGTGGAATTTTTGGTTACTACAAAGAGATTGTAGCAAGTGTTAGGTTTCTTTCAGCGCGTTTTTCTAGCGATTATTTGTATAAAACTAAAAGAAAGAAGTTGTACCATGATCTTTGTGATATTGTTTTCCCAGAGCCTATGTACATGGCCTTGTACAGTGGAGGTCCTGGAGCTGATGTTTTAAAAAGGGTAAAGAAAATGCAGGTGCCACCAGAAGTAAAGACCTTCTTTTTTAAATTACACACCGGGACACTCCCAGTTAAAAAGTTTTTGGAAGGAAAGGATTTCTTTTTACCGTGGGGATCGAACTGCTTAATTTGTAAACAGCCCGAAACAACAGACCATGTTTTTTTGCATTGCTGGGAAGGGGTTTATTTTTGGGATGTGTTACAAAGGACAATAAAGAAAGAGCTACCACTTGACGCGCAGGGAATTCGTTATTTAAGCACAGACAATGAGGATGGGGTACCATTTGATCTCATAATGCTCTTGGGCCTCCACAGTATATGGCGCTCCAGAATTGCAGGCTATTATTGTGAAAAAGACGCACGACCAGCCCGAATTTATTTTCGGGAAAGAATGGACTGCTTTCTGGCCATCCAGAAAGCAGCTGCGGAGCCTCTCGAGTGGCTCTCGAGGCTAGAGCCGCTCTGTATGCTTCGTGAATTTTAGTATGACGAAGCCAGACTCATGATGGCTGACCACGACAGTGTCGTATGTACATAGCGTTTTGTGTGTTTTTTGTTGAGTGTTTTTTGTGTAAATGTTATGGGTCAAAGCCAGGCAATAAAGAAAAAAAAAGCGTCAGTGGTATAGTGGTTAGCATAGCTGCCTTCCAAGCAGTTGACCCGGGTTCGATTCCCGGCCGACACATTTTTTAATTTTTCAGAGCTTCTCTTGTTAATTTTTATTTTGCTCCTGTTCTTACAACCTCTTTTTATCATAAAGACAAAGACAGGCACATGGCAGTGCTCGTTATGATGTAGATTTCAAGGAGGCCAAGACTCACTGGACAAGCTGAGCGTGAGAGAATTTTTTCGAATTTGTGGTTTGGATATCTTAGAAATATGCAACCAAGTAAATTTTTACCTGAAAGATAACTGATTAGAAAAAAGAGGAAAAAGCAACCGAATACCGCCGGTGGAATCATAATCGCCGCATCAGTAAATCGTGTCGAGTGCTCTAAAATTGAGCTAAGGCGGCGGCTGTCCAGCCTTCTACTTTCGAGTGTATTAATGATGCGTGTAATAGTAACCTTGAATGTGTTCACCAGACAACGCCATCCGGCACCATCCGCTCTGAAGCACGCTGCCTAAATAAAATACATTATAATTGTAAGCCCACTCGGAATTTCTTGAAACGGAGCTATACTAATCATTATATGCTCGGCTTTTTTGTTTTGTTTTTTATCGCTGGATTTCCACATACAGTTGTAGAAAAAAGTACACTGATGCCCACAGCTATGATTCTTTTCGCGGAGGCGTTTAACTGACATGGAAGCGACAGTTTAAGTCTTAATTAGGTTATTAGATGCGCGTGGACGATCCGGCTTTGTCAGAAGTCCAGTCTTCAGATGCTTGCACTTAAAATCAAGACAGAATTTTATTTATTTGTTTATAAATACTGCCGATCCCAACTGGGATCAACGCAGGAAGGGCAAAAACAAAATTCAACAAAGCAAGTACATGAAATACGGCGATGCAAACATATGTGAACAGAGGCTTTTAGGTTAATTGCAATAATAATAATCGGCTAGAAATGACATGGGAGGAACAATAAAAGAAAAAGATATAATACCGGCATGATGCATTACAATCGAAAGAACAATTTTCATTACTTAAGATGGAGCTCTGGAGCTGAAGAAATGGTGTTCATAATCCACATTGTAGAGCTAGTATGTGCACTTCATATGTCTCTAAAATTTTTTTCTAAAGATGAGCTCGTTACACTTGATGGCAGGTTATTCCATTCTCTAATGGCTTACTTTCTTACCCTTGAAGAAATGAAGCGTCACCATCTCGGAGCCGGCCACTGGATTAGAGATTTTGGATTTGAATTGCTATCGCATGGTAGTAGAGCCGCCTGTTGATAGGTGTTACCGTGATTTATCGTCGGCAGCTAACCAGCCGATATGCGTAAGTTATGGTATAACGATTCTAGTCATTAGACTTTCCGCTCGTATAATCCACCGCGCCAGCACACTAACCTTAGTGATACCAGCCGCGTTGTGTATGCAGCCAGAGCCAAATAGACGAACGAAATCCAAGAGGAAGAGAATCGTTATATATTCTTGACATTTTTGTACTTGCATGAAATAAATGATACGAATGTGTCTGGATACGAAAACAGGAAAAAAAGAGAAAAGGCACCAAGTGCGCAGAATATCGCTGATTCCACAACACTGAGGTAATGTCGCCTCTTTGAAATTTATCTGATAAGCCACGAATGACGTTTCTGCTTAATCTATTACAAAATTTTACCTGAAATTGTCCCGAAATGGTGCTTGGGAGCGTTGAATACCTAGAATATTGCGCTGCAGCCGAAGAATCGAACTCTCACGCTTTTTATGATAGGCCAGTATAGGAGAGTAAGCGTTGTTTCTGGAATGCACGTCTTTTCCGGGAGAAAAGTGGTGGGCGTGTAAGAGCACTGAAAGTACATCTAGGACCTTCGATAACGTGTCTGATGACGCCACCTTGGCGGCCCTAGCGAAATCGCACTGTGGCCAGAGCACTTTCGACCACGCGAGGACCTTACCCTCAGATTGAACCGCTACCCTGCGTATAGAAGAAGTGCGCTCCGAACAAATCCGCCTCACAGGTCGGGGCACCCCACAGCGCTCGGTGCTCTCGCCCACGTTGTTCAACGTTGCGATGGCTGGCCTTCCCCCGCTACACTCTAGAATTCCTTATGTGTACCATGCCCCTTCCACCGACGACATCACGATATGAATGACGACAGGATCGGACGACCACATCCAGGATAGCCTTCAAGAAGCCATAGAGGTAACGCAAAACTACGCGACTGAGAGCGGGCCTACGTGCGCACGTGAGGAGTCGGAACTGCTCGCTATCCTCGCGCTCGAGGACTTCTGTAGTCAACCCCAATATTGACCTCCACCTCGGATGCACTGCCATTCGTAGAGTAGACAGACTGCAGATGTAGGGCCTGCTTCTACAATCTAATGGCCTTGCACTGTTCAACTGTACAACTGCTACGGAATCAATTTGCACAGTAAGCACACTTTATGTCCAGCAGCAGCACCAGACGCGTTGGGCTCAAGGAAAATGACACCATGCAAATTGTTTAAGCGTTGCTGATCAACAGTGTTAAGTTCCACGCACCTTTTCAAAGACACAGTCGAAGCGAGTGTAATCTACTGAATGTCATCCTACGATCATAAGTCAAGACAGCCCTTATACTGCCAACGCACACCTCGACACACTTCATTCTCCAGCTAGGCCTATACAATATGGCAGAAGAGCTAGTAGAAGCCCAGAGGGCCGGCCAGCTAGCTCACGCGTCTTCGAGGCACGAGAATAAGCCGGACCGTTCTACGCCAACTAGGCAACCCGGACCCGACCCCTCGGTTGGAGCAGAGGTACCACGCCATCCCGCCCAAACTAGTAGCGAAGATCACTGTCACACCAGTCGCGAAGAACATGCACCCCGATCCCCACGCCAGCCGTAGGACAGCCAGAATCGAGGCACTAATACGCCATTACGGCTTTGACTAAGACGTCTTATATGTCGATGCGGTGAAATACCCGTCCGATGGAGACACCATGGGATTAGCGCTTACAAATGCCACTGGCTGAATTCAGATTGCTACGTTCGGGGCACGAGCTCGAGAACGACGGCTGAGGATACTACCACAGTGATAGCACTCGCTTTCATACACCACATGGCCACACAATACGAACACCACGCCAGTCCGCCGCAACCAGTAATTAGACTCACAGGCTGCGTGCCGCGCCTTCGCGAAGAGTAGTTATCTTTGCAGGCTGCGCGCTCACTATCAACAACAAATCCCGATATATTCCCCACCGTGCGCATTGTTTGGATCCCTGGTCACGCCTCCCTTCCCGGTAACGAAAGAGCCCACGCTCTCACCCGAGCAGCATCCTTCGGGGCACTGTCGACGTCAGCGGAGGAGGAAGCAGAGACAGAGGACGCCTTCGCCCTTCGCGGCTCTGCGCACTCTCCCCTTTCAGGAATTCGATTCTCTGCTTAAGGGGAGAAGTTCAGTCGAGATTAGAAGTAAATCAGAGAGCTGTTGGTAGATTAGGACTAGGCGCCCACGGGAAAACCACAAACGAGGAAGTACAGGGGGATATGCGCTGGGCATAGTTCGAAGCAAGCGAAGCTCAGAGTAAAATGCTATACGAAGAGCGCCTGAGGAAATTGGACGATAACAGGTAAGCAGCTAAGATATATAAATACCTATACATAAAGAGCGTTGACTCACACTGGCGGAAAAGAAATAGGAAGCCAACCAGTTAGTTTGCCAGACACGAGGCTGGAGAAAGAAAGAGCATTAAACGACAGGTTAAAAAAAAAGAGGCAAGTAAAAATTGGATACATTCAATGAAAAAAAAGCATAGTGTAGAACTATATCTCGCGACTGGAAAAGGCAGATTAAGAGGGAAGCGTTTTATGACAACTGAAGAGGCAGTGCTCTACTCTTGGAAACTAGGTGAGGATGTTTTAGAAAGCGCAACTACAGAAAGGAATTTAACGAAGAAGATAACACATGTGCTGTGTGTGGTAAATCTATAGAAACAATAGAGCACCACACAATAAAGTGTGATGGTACTCATCCCGATGTCGATGCATGCACAATCACTCCTCCTGGGGCCCTAGGGTTTAGAGATAACAATACTCATGTAAACAAATCTGCAGTGGAAATTAGCAAAAAGCGATTGGAAGATTGGTGGGTTAATAGCAGAGAGGTAACTTAGGTTAAAAGTGTATGAAAACGTATCTAAAGAAAATCGCGAATTTTAAAATCTGACAACAAATTTAAAGAAAATTAAAGGGAAAAACTGAGCATGCTGCAACTGCCATCACCTCGTTTCAAAGGGGACGCTCCTACCTTCGAACCTTCCATCCAAACTTATACTCACATCACAAAATATTACAGTACACAAAGAACTCTGCCACCACCGCACCCAATATTGACCAAAGGCGAAGCTGTGGAATGGCGTCAAATTCAGACCCACATGTTTCTTAACCTATATCAAAACACTTGTTCTTCCCCGCCCTCTACGTGGACAAAAGACCAAGCTGCCAAGAACACCGACCTACACTGTACCATTCCGTTTGGGCCTGCACAAAACCACCTGGTGCCGTCTCACCCCCATCCCTAACCCTCCCAACCCCTTCCTCTTCGGAAGATACTCTGTTAAGCACGAAGCCGAACGACCAGCGCCGCCAACTCTTCGAGCTTGCCGAGAAGATAGCGGTGGCAAACGGGGTCATGGACTAAGAGCCCTTATTTATGTGAACGCTCTCACTGGCACGAGCCCGCAAGACCAGCTATAGATTCTCTGGCGGGCACTTATGATCGCGGTAGCATATGGAGCCCTAGACTGTGATCTGGACTCGAGAAGAGAAGCACAGTATAGTTTTAAATTTAGTTTTCCTCCAGCTCCCCCCCCAAAAAATGAAAAAAGAACTTGTTTGATTTTTCTTGTGCGCAGGTGGTGAAAAGTGTAAAACACGAAAGGTTTCTGTATGAAAAAAGCGTTTCGGAAGAAAAAAAGTTTCATTTTTACTCAAAATTGGTCAGTGATTCTCATTTGCCTCTAAAGGCGTGTTTTTTTTTAATTTTCGTCGTGTATGTCCAAAAAATGGAGAATTCACGGCCCTAGTGTGTTCGAGGGCACTGATTAATGGGACATTTATCTGGTGAAACAATCATTTTCAAGTTCATAATTAAAACTGTCACGGAAGCTTAACAGAGTTCAATAACAGTGAACTGAATTTCTTTTTTAAATACGGATGTCATTCACCAAATACGTACTGAGAGTCATTAGGACATGATTTACTGTATGTGATGTCGGAAACTCAATTCGTTGAATCAAATGAATTATGAAAACATTTGTTCGATGTTAATAACGTTATGAAAGACACAGTGGTATTACTGTTATCCTTCATGTGTTCCTTCTTCTTTATGAACCTTTAGGACAAACAATACGAACTGAGGAGGAGTCTTTAGTCGTAGCCGAATTACAAGATACACAAAGGCGAACATGGGAGGGGGAGGATAACGTAGCCAGGCCTTTCAAGATTCTGCTACGGACGGCCACAAAGTGCCCATGGTCTCGCCATGCTTTCTGTGAGTTCTAAATAACTCTTTTATTATTATTACGTACTTAGTATCTTGAAACGGCCCCACTACATGCGTTCCCAGCCACTTTGAGGGAAAAAGAATGCAAATATACGATGCCGAAAAGCAAGGTGCTATGAAACGCATTTTTGGCTATTTTATGGGTACCGATAAGCCTCTCTGCACCTAGGGGGCCATGCGGCAGCCTTTGTGGAATTAAAATTAGTGCCCTTATTTTTTTAGTGTTTTCCTCGGATTGTTTCCGATACTACGTTACCCAAAGAAAGAGCTACATGACCTTCTTTCCGAATAATGAATAGTAATAAAGCCGCTTTGTTCAGATGGCAAAACATTTGGAGGACGATTAAGCTTCGTCTTGAAGAGCGAGACACGACAGCGTGTTCCAGCGTTGGCAAGGAGCCCACGGAAAGCCATCGCTCGTTCAGTGCGACGCGTGGCCAGTTGGACAATTTAAGAAAAGGGCGCCTGTCTCACATATCTCGGTAGACACCCGAATCGCACCGTAAGGGAAGGAAAATCCCTTTCATTACGGCACGGTTCACGTGTCCACCGAGAAGTGATATATACAGCTTCATTTTTCACTCACGGCAAACGCCGCCGACGCAGACAACACCCGCTTTTCTGCGACACGAGCTCCTTAACGCTGTTGCGTTTTAAGAGGCAGAATTTCATAGTTGGTCTGTGGACCTGAGTGTCATTTTCCAAAGCTACCCACACCGTACCGCTATTGCCTGTAGAAAACAGGAAATTGCAAGAAGAGGACCGATTTCACAGTGAACAAACATAGCTTTTATCATTGATATAAAAATGTGGCGCATGGCTACCGAGCCGGAGTTCGCGTGCTCGTACCCGGCCATGGCGGCCGCATCTCGATGGAGGCGAAGCGCAAGGGCGCCCGTATGCTGTGCGGTGTTAGTGCACGTTAAAGCTCCCCAGGTGGCCGAAATTATTCTGGAGACCTCCACTACGGCACCTCTTCCTCTCTTTGTTCTTTCACACGCACCTTGCTTCCTCCCATTACGGCGCTGTTCAGGTGTCCATCGAAATATGTGAGACAGTTTCTGCGCAATATCCTTTCCTCAGAACCAGTTTTTCACGCCCTGGGTTGAAAATGAAAATTGGTTTTTTAGGGAAAGGAAATGGCGCAGTATCTGTCTCACATAACGGCAGACACCGGAACCGCGCCGTAATGGCAAAGATAAAGGAGGGAGTGAAAGAAGAAAGAAAGAGAAAGGTGCCGTAGTGGCACGGGCTCGGGTATAATGTCGACCACCTGGGGATCTTTAACGTGCACTGACATCGCACAGCACACGGGCGCCTTAGCGTTTCGCGTCAATCGAAACGAGGCCGCCGCGATCGGGTTCGAACGCAGGAACTACGAATCAGTAACCGAGCGCCCTAACGACTGAGCCACCGCTGCGGGTAATTGAATTGAATTGGCTGTTTAGGAAAGGAAATGGCGCAGTATCTGTCTCACATATCGGCGGACACCTGAACCGAGCCGTAAGAGAAGGGATAAAGGAGGGACTCAGAGAAGAAAGGAAGAAAGGGGTGTCGTAGTGCTGGTCTCCGGAATAATTTCGACCACCTTGGGATCTTTAATTTGCACTGCCATCACTGGGGTGAGGTTCGATAATCGGATTAGCTGGACAACAGTAGTTTCTCCTTCCTGTGGGTGTGACGCGATGCGACCGCCATCTAGTTGCGTGCCATGGTTACCGGCATAAGCGCTCCGCGCAACTGGCGCCACGTGAACAAGCTCTGTACTCCATCTCATCTCACATCTCTATACTAGACACACATTGGTATACTGAAGGAGGACCAAAATAGGTATACTGAGAAGTACCAAAGGTTGTTCGATAATCTAAATTACAAAGAAGCACGAAGTAAATGAGTTTTTGTATCGTTATAAGATTAACAATGATCATTAGATACAAAACATCGTTAAGAGTGATTTTAATGAAACAAGTGTCTACAATAGAAGGGCGACTATAAATTATGCCGAATCTATACTAACCGAAACACACAAACTGCACTCACGGTGTCATGTCAGAAAACGGTACACAGCTATTTGCATTGCGTTGTAACGCCAACGTCACACAAAACTAAGAACTCGTGCTTTGAAAAAGAAGAGAGACAGACTGCCGCTCAAACAGCCTGAAAATAGGTTGAAAAGAACCAAACTGAGAAATGCTAAATCAGTTAGGCGTAACATGCTAACCGACTTTCAACTATGCTAGCCGCATCCAACCAGTAAAAAAAAATAGTTTCGGCAGGTATTCCAATATAAGAGTTAAGAAACTGAAAGCCTGTTTTATTTTATTGACAAAAGCAAACTTTTTGTAGCTGAATAAAACTTAGACAAAGATATAGGCTAGCTATATTACATTGAGTGGTAAAATATTACAAAATAAAATGCGCATAAAAGAGGAATTCTTAATAATTCGTGGAAACTTTACCCAGCGAGAAGTTTGTGTCTACCGCAAGCCTCCTTTGGTGAACATTGTGGAGGAAATGCTTGTTAAAAAATTGAAATGAAAGTTGAATCTCTAAAAACATAAAATAGTTTAATTGTATTTAACAAAATATATAAATTAAATACAGGCGTAGGATTTGAAGATTTATGGACATGTGGTAATGATACTGATATCCTGATTTTAATATGTCGGGTCGAGTAAAATGACGCATGGAAAGTTTTCCCCATTCGACAATCAGCTTACATGTGCATGAATGAAAGGCGCAGAACGCGAGAAAGTTATGATGGAGACCAAAGAGGCTAATGTTTATTTAGGGCGAAAATTGTGAAGGCGATGTTTAAGAGAATTTACTTGGTGACAGAATTTTAGGTGAGATAACGTTGAAGAGGCAACAGTGGAACGTTGTCGTTCGAGTAAACGGCAGTATAACTTAGCGATATTTAATGTAAGCGTTTTTTGACTTATTGCTTTGAACGAATATCTCCTAACTGCAGACGTTTTATGGAACTGATATATAGGATAACAAGGTCTCTACTTAAAAGAGAGTGCATTTAATTTCATAGTTGGGAAATGTGTGCCCTCTAAAAAGAAGAAATGAGTGTTGTCCTGGTGTCTCAGCGGGGCGGTTATTTTGCGGCGTTCTTGACGAAGTGAGAAAAATCGACAGATGTTTGCGCTGCCTATTTCTTTTTGAAAAAGCGGTGTTTTCCGTATATTTGGCATATGATGATGTACGATACAATCAGTTTGGGCATGTGAGTTAGAGGGGAATTGATTTAAGTTTTTTAAGCAATCAGCGCGAATGCATTCCTGAGGGTAGCTTACAATAATACTTTTAAATTTCACAATTCTACCTGCCCTGCAGACTGCGCACTAGATCTGTTTCAAGTTCGTAAAAGATTCTTCATAAATATATGATATCCAACGAAAAAAAAAGGTTACGTCCACCGGAAATCGCGCCCGGCTGAACTGCTTGGAGGGCAGGTATGCTAACCACTGTACCACCGACGCCCGACGTCGAGACAATTTGCGAGATCATTTGAGAGAAATATGAGAATTATCTGGTTGTCTTTAAATGGAAACTTAAAATGCTTAAGAATTCGGTGAGCTTAAGTGAGCCAGGGCTCATAAGTTTGATTCCGGAAGAATTACCCAGATTTAATTTTCAGTGAAATTCATACACAGTAGAGCCTTATTTGTGCAGATGACATTTTACTCATGTTGAGAGCTTGTGATCACCCCTTTCTAACGTATTAATTCCTTTTAAAAACGCAACTCTATGTGTGACACGCCCCTGTCCATCAACCCCGCTTTTCCATACACACCAGGTTTTCCGCTGAAGACAGCGCTTTACTGTGTCGCGTTAAAATCAGCTAAATTGTGCGCGTTACGAAGCGAATAGCCCCCCCCCCCCCCCAAAAAAAAAATACAAGAAAAACACTGGAAATCCGACTTACTAAAACTAGCGATATCGAGAATAAGTGCGCAGAAATAAGTTTTAGACGAACAACTACGTCAATAGAAGCTCTTCATATTAGTAATCGAATTTGCTTTTCAGTTCATGGGCACTCATCGAATACTTAGAAAACAATCTTCACCATACACCTGCCATGTTCGCGAATAACTTGTAGTGCAAAGCAATGCGACAGCTGAATAATTGAAATGCTCCAGTACTGTCCTACTCAGGCGCGCAGTGCTATGAGTGCGAACTGCCATCCTGCGGGGTCGGATGACCTCTCCTGGTATCGCAGCGCAGTAAAGTATTGTAGTGCCCTTCTGGCTCTCGAGCGCTGCTTTTTCTGGCGGCTTTGCTTATACCATTGCGCTACGAACGAGGAATATGTGCAGCTTCCGAACGAATCTTGTTGAATTTATTTCTTCGCAGGCAGTTTATCGCTATTTGTTGTTTCCAGGCTGACAAGGCCAACAACTCTCAATTTACTTCACGCTTTTTTAGCAAATAATAGCCGTTATCTTAAAGAAAACGGGAAAGGACAGACGGTAGGAACATAAACAATCTGGATGAAAAACTGTTTCCGACTTCTATTGTTTAATAAATAGTTGAAAGCAGAGCTTCGTCCAGGTTGTTTGCGTTTCTCTCTTCCGTCCTGCCTCCGGTTTTCAAGCGAGCACTTTAAAAAATGATGCTGGGTTATCTTCTAGCTCCTCTTTCAGGAACCTTTAAGAATGGTTCATGTGCTCTATGGCCAGCATGTCTGAAACAGAATGATGTCAGGTTAATATCAGCGAAGTTTCGACAATATTGTCGTCCAGTGGTCTGTAGGTCTAGAGATTAAGTGCAAATGCATCCGGACCATGCAAGTTCACTGTTGTCGCCTCAACACAGTGCTTTTCAAACGGTCCTTTCTCTTCTCATTAGCGCCTGTAGAATTGATTAGCTGAAAGACCAATTTCTGTTGACATACCATAAGATGGAGGCTTGTCTCACGGGAGGTCAGCATATTATCAAACTGCTCTAAAAAGAGGACCTCATGCGAAGCTTACGATAAAGGCATTTTTCTAGCACTCCAGACATGTCTGCGTTATAAAAGCTGACTATACGTTGAAAGGCCGGGGCAAATGGAGCAATAAAATACAATATTTCGAAGAATATCTGAGTATAAGAACAAACAGGTGTGCTAAGGAATAAGAAAGAAAGGAAACAATCGAACTTATAAATATGCAGCTAGTTAGATGCAATTAGCTCTTTTTTATTTTTCGGTGCTCCTGTGAGGAAAGAACAATGTAGACATAACAAAAATTTCATATATTTTAACTTGCCTATTGCAGGCTTAATGGCCATTGATTTCGGCACATTACGATGGAACCTAAAATTTTGGTGTTGAGTTGAGGAAATTCCAATATTTTCGAAAATCTTTCAGTCCATGATGAAAGGATGTGCCGAAGTCCCTTCGCCAAGCAGCATCAAAAGCAGCCCCTACTCTATCCCTTCTGCTCCGCTCACCCCCACGCCTCCCTGCCTCCCCTAGGTTGCAAAACAGCGTAGCAGAGAGATATACAGCTATGTCCAGACCACGAGAGGCTTTGATGTGCAAGAAAACGCAACCCTCTCATCTAAACCTCTGTCCGTAAATTTTTGAGACTGATTTAGTGCCTTTTCTAGAAACGATTCCCGAACAGTAATGTTGGTGCGTTTGTGTAGCACCATCTTTTCGGGCTAACCTGAGCAATTTATGTTTATTGCTGTGGCAGCCGCTAGACGGCCTTACATGTAGAAAAATACGTTGGCACTAATCATCTGCGCATTTCACTGCGAGTTAATGTGGAGAGATGGACGTCCACCTCGAACAACGCGTGACATAAAATTTTGTGTGAAGCTTGACACAGACGTGAGCTCCTTTGTGACGCTTAAGGCAACAAGACATTATCTCGGGTGCGAGTTTTCGAGGGGCACAAGAGGTTCGTTTCGAGGAGAACGTCGGTGGAAGACGACACAAGGTAGGGGCGGCCTTCAACCTCACGGACTGAAAACAGCGTGGCTCGGACCAGGGAAATCGTACAGCAAGACTGCACCATTGGACTCCGCATGCTATCAGACCCTCTCGATATTAGTAAAACAACATTCCACCAAATTTTCCGTGACAACTAGGGGAAACTAAAGCTGAATGCCAGACCTGTGCCGCACTCCCCCACAAAGGACCAGAAGGACACGCGGGTTTGAGGGTGCGCTGATTTGCTCTACGAGGCTGAGAAAGATTCTGCATTCGTCGACAGCATTATTGCTGAAGACGAAACATAATTGTTTCAAAACAATTGTCACACAAAGAGGCAGAGCGCCGATTGGCGGTCCATAAGCTCTCCGGCGTCGAGGAAGGTGCGGCGACAGAAGACCAAAACAAAGACGATGCTGACAGCTTTTTCCATGATGCCAGAGGTGTCATACATCACGAGTTAGTCCTATGAATGCAGACGGTGAATCAGTAGTTTTATATCCGCGTGCTCCAACACGTGCGTGATGCACTTCGACGCCGTCGCCCTGACTTATGGGCACCTGGACAATAGAGCCTTCTCCACGATAACGCAAATCCGCACACTGCTATCAGTATGACAAAATTTCTCGCCGAGCACAGCATTACTGTATTTCCCCATCCGCCATACAAACCTGACCTCTAACTATGCGATTTTTTTTCTTTTTCCTTATGTGAAGAGAGCCATAAAAGGTCGTTGGATGGGGAGCGCGGAAGCCATTCAAGACGCCGCAATGGAGGAACTCACAGTCCTGCCAAAAGAAGCATTTTCCAACTGTATCCAAGGCCTCAAGAAGCGTTCGAAGCTCTGTATATACTGCACGAGAGACTGTTTCGAAGGGGTGCTGCACATATGATTTCAATTTTAACCGAATTTTTTAATGGCCTCCGTCTCGAAACTTTACGGGCAAACGTTGTATATCATATATAGTAGGAAGAGCCGACCGCAATACTTTGGATGGATTATGGATTATGAGGGTTTAACGTCCCAAAGCGACTCAGGATATGAGAGACGCCGTAGTGAAGGGCTCCGGAAATTTCGACCACCTAGGGTTCTTTAACGTGCACTGACATCGCATAGTACACGGGCCTCTAGAATTTCGCCTCCATCGAAATTCGACCACCGCGGCCTGGATCGAACCCGCGTCTTTCGGGCCAGCAGTCGAGCGCCATAAGCACTCAGCCACCGAAGCGGCTACAATACTTTCATACCAATACCAAAAACTTTTCTGTCGGCGTCAATGTACACCTGTTCTTTCGTCCATCCATCGATTTTCCTACACCAGTTAGCGCTACAGAGCCATTAACAAAATTGTCATTATTATAACTAGCAAAGACTGGCGTTAATATAACTAGCAGACCTGGTCCTTTGTTCTATTTCATCCCGCCGCTCGGGAGCACCGCCGTTATTGCCGCTGAGTGGATGGAAATCAGTGTGGTTTTATAGACACCAATTCGAGAAACATTCGTCCAATGGCGTTTTTAGTCTCTTTTTCTGCAAATGATACATATGCTTAATCTCTTTCCGTGGACAATTAATAACCAGCCCTCGGGCCACGCTATTAAAACAATGAACAAAGGGCTGGCCAAAATAACACCGAGAAAAAAAAAGGCCGGCAAAACTGAGCGCCCAATCTGCAACACGGCCAATATTCTTTTTTTATGCGCTGACCGGCTTCCTTTCATGTTCCTATTTTTTTCAATGCGCTGTTATTCCGTCCGTAGAGACAGGTCTTCTTCCGCCTAACAATGGAAGATCCTCTGTGCTCTGTAGCATGGAAAGGCGTGTCACTTTAAACTTCCATTGTTCCCGTCTACTGCGAACAAGCAGTGATGTGTCCACGTTTTGCATTAAGGAGCGTAAGAATAGAGCTGGGCTCCTTAGGGCTGAAACATCGGGTGATTATTTTTTTAGTGTGCTACCATAACGCACCCGTTTATTTATTTCACCGATGTGTATGAGGAGTGTTTGGCCTAAAATAAAATAGACTAAAAAACGTTTCATGAAGACGCTACTTCACGCGTACTGTTAGGACACCACTGTTTGGAAGGAGCTTGCAAACTGTAACGGACTACAGCAACCATGAACAAAAAACGCATATCTGGGACACAAAAGGAACGTTATGCGACTGCAGGAAATCATTTAAGCTTGCCACTATTCCAAGCAAGATCTAAGCAGGATAACCTCAGCAACCCATTACTCCATGATTATTCCTACCGATATTGCCCTTCGTTTCACTAAGCCTCCTGAAAACAGCAAATGTCGTTAACAGCATTGTAAGAATTAACCACGCCATCCATTTGTCCCCCTTCCATATACAATCGCGTACTACCAGAAATGTAGCATTAGGCAACTTTAATCTACCGCCCTCGCACAACGTACATGGAGAACGACGGCTTTATTTCATTCGTGTTCAGATATGGAATACTCTTCTACAAGAAACAACATACGCTCAAACTTTTCTACCACAGCTAAAAAATTCTTTCAGCGCATGCATTCAATATGTTAAATGACAACTACCTGCCGTTCGCATCCGATTTATTATTGTAATTGAAGCGACTTTTCCTTGTTATGCGTTCTTTTGAAATTATTATTATGTATATATCTCTCTCTCAGCTCTTCAAAGTTCTTATAGTGCATGTGACGATGTTCCTGCATTATGGCATTTCATTTTCTGGACACATAACTAGCTTAGGGCTACGGGTCAAAGAGTGCTGTACATACTTTTATTGTGTTTTGAAGGTTAAATAAAGGGTTTGGATTGGAAGTGTTTATTGCCTGCATTGAAGTCACTTATAAAACGTATTAAGTATTACCTTTAGTAACACTATGACAAACGTATGAAATCTATAACGATGAAATTGTCGCTGAAAGCGGCAGGAAATGGCAGAAAGTAAGGTAGGCTTCTTAGTATTGGGATATTTGCGGGGAAGAAGTGGCCGCAGCTGGAACAGGAACAGGCTATTGGAGACGCCTTCACCCTGTAGTGAGCATAATAAGGCTAATTATGATGATGCAAGTTCTAGTATTAGAATTGAACTCTGTTCCGCATTCCTTTACAGCGTCTAACACACATCTTTGCTTGATTCCTAAAGCTATTATACCTGCTATGCCCTAAACCAGCAACAGCCTTCAGTGAGTCTAGCAGTGGGTTGCAAAAATAAAAATAAAATAAATATACTTAAATGCGGACCCACTCCGAAGTGAACCCAGTTCAACTGCATGGAGCAAGCTGCGGTAAAGACTACAACATCGAATTTCTTTTCTTCATCACCGGTCTGCCACAAACAATTGCTACAGCGCAATGCACTCACGCCCATAGCGCTGCTACTATCTCTAGCGGCTTTTAGCGGAGAAATTGACAAAAGTTTGAGGCTAAGTATCTCTGTGGCCGCGAAAGGGTGAACCGGCTTTTCAGAAGTCGAGTCCACATGTGCTCTGGCCGGAACTTTCGCTAGAATGTTTTACCTTGTATATGTCCACCGTCGCCATCTCGAAAGTGGCCACGAGATAGAGATTTTACCTTTAAATTGTTATTTCCTGCTCTGACGGCAGCGTGTTGCTTGGTGTAGCAGCAATTTCTTGTTCCAAGTTAATCAGCAGTTATTTGTGCGCAATAACATAACATTTTTGCCCACCAGATTATAAGGCGATAGCGTTAAGGTTTTCATTCAGCAGAAAAAAAAAAAAACGTCCTGTTTGGTGAAGGTTGCCAGGAAAATTGAGGGCCACGACGTCACAAGCACATGACCTCGAGCCCGTGATCCAAGCAGAGTACAAAGATCACACATTACAATTTTGATGACATCACAACACAATTCCTCACTGCTGCACAAGTCGTGATGTCATTCCAGCACGTTCACGTAGTGTTTCTGAAGGAGGAGCAGCAATTGCAGAGAAAAGAGAGATGTTCGAGCCTGGTGTCAAACTGATGCCACTATAATTCGTGGGCCGGGCGAGATGCGCCTCGACAGTGGAGGAATGTTCGTTCAACTTGGTTAAAGGATGGACTTTTGTGTGTGTGTGTGTGTGTCTTGTGGCAAAGAACTATTACAAAAATAAAACAAAAATAAAATATAAAAAGGGGGTTATAAAACGAAATAACACGAAATTAAGAAGATTGACCGTGTCCGCGAACTGATGTTGTTACGGTACCCAGTCGCGAAGTGAAACGTTGTTCTGTCGCTGGTGATTTGACGACGACGAGGACGCTGCAGCTAGTGTTTGAGTGACCCTGCTTTCTGGTGTATCTTCTGAGTACGGCCTATCGTTCCTGCTGCTGAACTAATCCCGTAATAATAGAAAAAGAGCGCCTCCAGGCCGCTGAAAGGGTCTATATAAATTACTGCGTCATAACGTTTAGGCGGAGCAGATTCTCAGATTTTTTTTATCCGTATCATCCGCTGCGGCGACACAAAAACTCTAGCGAGAGCACCGATTTAGTGTGCATCAGCCAGAGCGGATATGAAAAATGAATAGAATTTTCAGACATTCGATGCATAATATAGTCACTCATGTAGCTTTCGTGAAAGTAATGTCAAGAGCGAACAAGCGCGAACATTCGCGTAAAAATCCTAGTACATTAAGGACGCACAAGCTCGCTGTTTCGATGGTGCTGGGATAAAGTCGCCTCAGAGAAAATTTGCGGATAAGCCAGGAATGACGCCTGCGCTGAATTGATTCAACAGGCTACATGAAAGTTTATTGAGAACGGACGAGCGAATATTGATTATTACGTTTATTATAGAGCTGCAACAGAAAGAAACAGCTCTGCTTATATTAAGCCTGGGGTGAGAATAATTTGTTTGGCTGCAATGCACGTCTTCATCTCTGGGGAAAAGTGGCGTGGTTTGACAGCGTTAGCCGTAAATACAGGAGCCATATTTAAAGAAATCCTGGCTTCCGATCAAAAGAGGAAAAAAAAAGATCGACTTACGTGCACCGGAGAGGCTGCTTTGCCTGGAAGCTTCTCGAAAGCGCATGCATTTTGGCACGATGTAGACGAAATTTGTTGAGCCACAGTAGCGAGAATAACCGCGTTTTCAAAATTTAAAAGCTGATATAGATATTACTTACGGTGGGCTACACGCCTTTGAGTAATTAAGCAGCCTAACAGTAATGTATAAAAAGTGAACTATTAAGTATAAGTTAACCAGCCTGCTAGTTTGCACGTCTTAGCTATAGTCTGATGTACTATACCGCTGACAACGCTATGCCGTACGGAGCGATCTGGTAACTAAAAAAAAAACAATTTTTAAATATTTCAGGACGTCTTCGGTGAAACGCACTGTATAAAAATAGCATTGCAGATTAAAAATAGAAGAATATTACATATAATTTTAAGGAATCGACTGAATACAATGAATGTGCGGAAATAAAATATGTGTAATTCATAGCGACCGATTCTCAAAAAGAAATGCGATCGCCTAAGAGCGCAACGGTGCGCTGCCATTTCGTTTGCGCTTTTACGCCACGACAACGCAAAGGCAACAAATTCACCAAAACCTCTCCTGCTTTCCAAAAAAAAGAATGATGGACTGCAGTTCTGATAGTGCAAGAAAACTTTAAAAAAGGGCCCGAACACAGAACGGAAAATGTAACCAAGTGTAATCCTGCCCGATATTCTGGGACAAAAGCTTTGTATATTAGGAGACTGTAAGATGCTGTTATTGAAGTATTGAAGGTGATGGTCCATTCTTCTGATGTGAAACAAAATCAGTCTTTATCGTCTTTCGAACGATCGCATTGATCAGTTAAGACTGCCATAAAAAAATAAACGAATGGGGAACGCTTTTGACGATAGCAACAAAGTTAATAGCAAAATAAAAAGAATGCAAGACTACCGTCGGGTGGTCTGCGGATATTCTGATTGCTATACTGAAATCTTACAATATGAGATAATGGATTCATAAAAAGTCTTCCGCTTAAAAATTCTTTTCTCCAGAGTTGTTGGTTATGTATGAATGTAAGGGATGTGTAAACCGCACCTGAACTGAGAAGGAAACATTTCCCATTTAATCAAAGAAAGAAGTAGCGACAAGAGAAACTTGTGTGTATGAATTGTGCGAAGTCATTAAATCATAGACAATGCTCTAGGTTACTTTAACTCTATATACGGAATGCTTCAAATTGTAATGCGCGTGAAAGGGGAACCATTTTCATTGTACTAAGCGAAAACTTGCGGCTGCAAAAAAAAAAAAATCGTGTGACCTGCTGTATTCATATTTATTGACAAGGAATTCGTGAATAAATTCAAACTTTTTAGGCTGCCTAATAACCTTAAAAAATGTGATGAACTCTATTTAAGAAAAAAGAACACGATTGAAGCAAGAGCATAGCATTAAAATGCATGCACATAAATAAACAATTCTAATAGCCGGATTTTGAATTTGTAGGATCCTGTATAATGGAAAGCGGTAAGTGCTTCCCAACCGTAAATGAAATGATGTGTGTGTGATTGAGCGGTACGTAAACCATTAAAACATCCGATGGAGGTGAAACGCGCCTAGGTTTTATTAGTGCTCGAAAGCGGAATGAAATTTTTGATTGAGCTCTTTCCGGAGTGCTTCTACACATTTTTGTGTCGCCTAGAGATCAGTTTACTGTGCATGAAGAGCCAACTATTTTCCTTGCGGACAAGTGGCACGCATTCCAACTGCTTTCAGTTCGAACCTAAACTTCCTTTTAAGAAACTGCTGCGAATTAAAGTTAAGGCTACTGTAACGCACCTTGCAAAGGAAGATTTTAGAGTGCAAGTCGCAAAATAGCATTGGTGTTTATGGAAGATCCACAGGTTACGTAGCAAGCCTTGTGCAATGGCCGGAATATTAGTTTCTTGCCAGAGAGATTAGCAGAGCCATAATGAAAGAAAAAAAAACACATCTAGGGACGCCAAGAGAAAAATAAAGCAATCTGCTCTTCTTTTTATTGCAGTAGACGCAGCCACAGCACTGACCTCGACAATCGTATAACAGAAGGCATTATCCACTCGTAGCTTTGGTGATTACGGCCACAGATGGGCTGCAGCGGCGATGATCATTTTGCCTGTACGTGGTGCGAAAATTTGATTTTTGTCAAAGGCTCTCATTTCTGAATGCTGAACATATAAGTTTCAGAGACTAATGAGGAAGATGCCGCCCTCCAGAATGGTCGTCATCTCCACACTTCATTCTTCTCCCGTGATGGTGGCGATCAGTGTGTCGCTTGCAGGCTCTCAAAACGTCACTCCCAGAAGGCAGTGCAGTGGCAAATAGGAAAAATGAAAGATTTGTTTTCCTCCTCTGACAAGTTGAACCATTTCCTGGGCAAAGCAGCAGAGACTTTCCCAATACGAAAAAAAAAATGTACCGCAATCCTGGAGATGCGATTGGTAAACGGTTTTTTTTAATAATCAGTGAGTAGTCATCGAAGACAAATTTTTAGCTTTTACAGGTTATAAGACATTTCCTCCATTGCTGCATGCCTATGATGTTGAAATTTGTCATCATTTCTTCGGGGAGTTTTCATGCGCCAAAAATGTCACTACTTTGATAAAAAGCAGAAAAATCAGCGACAAAGCTCCGGGCGATTAATAGTGCTCTACCGGGGACGAAGATCTCCAGTCGGTCCCGGCACATCACCGTGCGCTCTCGCGCTGCCGCGCCTGGTGACGATACCGGCGCTCGGTGCATGCGCGTCCTTCCTTCATGTGCAAGCATGCCGATTTTGTCGCTCTGAGCCGCCGCTGGTCGGTTGTCGGGGAGTGCTGCTAGGTGTCGTTGCGGCAACGGCACGCTGCTGAGTCCTGGGGCCCTATTCTCGATATTCGCCGATCCGCGCAGAGCGGGGCGTACCCGTGACGTGTACATCGGGGCGGTGCCAAGATACGTAAACGCAGAATCGGATGACTAAATCAGAAAAGAAAGAAAAAAGTATGACAGCAATAGATACTGCCGTCTGCTACTTGGCGCCAAGTTCAAAAATCACCGAAGAAAGCGTGCCTGAAGCTGAGCATCTCCAGCGCGTACACGTCGTGCATTACAGCCGTTGAGCGAAACAGTGAAATGCGTTGCGGTCTCAGCGTATCAGTCCATACATATGCGTTGTGCAGCAAAGGAATATATGGATCTGGCGTTGGTTCTTAACGCGATGCGAATAGTCGCAAGAATAGTGAAGATAGTTAAGCGGCAACTGCGTGAAGCGATGTTCTCCGCGACGCTGCCGCTGCTATACCCGCAGAAAGCGACAAAACTTGGCGGCAGAGCGTGAAAAACGCTTTGACTGAGAATTATTTGGCGGTCCCTGACGGTCGCTTTGCTGGCACATGCGGCCATAAGTGGAAGAGTTTTCGCGCGCCCATACAGTGAAGGCAAAAGAAAATGATATAGTGAAAATTTACCGCTTTTTAACTTATCTTCGTCGCATGAAAAACCGTAATAAAGAAAACAAAAATGAATATTCTGTACCTTTGTTCATTCAGGGAAGCACGTAATCGCGCAAGAATGAAAATGGACTCTACAGAAGGAAGCAGTAAAGGCGATAGCGGCACCGTGCTGCGGGGCTGTTCAACTCGCCGCTCTGGTCAACTTTACGCAGCACCACCGCGCGTTGGCCCGCCCGCCCGATGATAGTATATCGGCCGAGGGAAGGCGGGCGCTGTGGGTGTAGCTGGCAAAAGACAGGTTTAATGGATACACATGGAAGAGGCCTTGCTCGGCACTGGGCGTAGTCCGGCTGATGGTGATGATGACTGGTCGTCTGATGGAAGTTAACACCAGAACGCAGAAGAAGAAACGAAATTTGCCATGCAGAGCCCCAGTGATTCATTCATTATAAGGCAATCGTTATGCACCTACAGCAGCAACAGGCAGCTCCTTTTAATGCAGCAACATTCCTAGTAAGAGAGAAAGGCTTAATGTCTGGAAAGGTGAAGAGGTCACTTGGAAAAAAACTCTTCCCAACTGCTACTCAGCCTTAGGGAACGGGACGAATACAGAGGCGGAGAGTGAAGGTGGACGGTTGTGCCACATTACAAACCGATTCATGCAGTGTGCAATACATGTGCTTTATTCGCTTCATGCTAGCTGCTATCTTAATGTGCACATACATACGCATCAACTGGTGCACGTGGCACATTAAGCATGAACATGTCTCAGGGTGAGGGGAAGGAACCACAGGAGAATAAAAACAACTGTGAAGTTACAGGCATCACAATTAAGAAGGAAGAAGAGCAACACGACAAGCAAAGCACAAGCATGACACCAGCAAGATAACACACAAAGAAGGCAAGAAATGCAAGGCTAACGTGGCCCTAAGCACAATATTTCAGGGAGGCAGCATCACACACAGGCAGTGGTATTCCGGCAAAAGGTTCATTAATGCTGCATGGTAACACTGGATGTGTATTGGTTTTGGCAAGCCCTGTGCACTTCACAAGGAACCTACAACAGGCTTTAGCAATGTTTGTTGCCTGATGTGCAAGTGTATAACCTTCCCTGTGTACACTCCTCATCACATACATATTAGAGCTATTTCTGGTTCTTTTCATGCGGTATATCACAATGCGTTTAGGCAACATTAACACCGTACATTGATGCAATGAAGGCCATGTGATGGCACTAACGTGCACTGCCGGAGAGTAATACTGAATGAATTGCGGTCACTTTGAAGGTAGTGTCCTTTACTGTGCATTAAAATAAACAACCTAAACTTTCTATGCACACTAAAAACACGGTGTCTACAGTTCAATGAAGGCGACCGTACTATCTGTAGGCGTTTCAATGCCGGCAAAAGTCTGACAGGACGCTGAGGACAAATCGAAGTTGATCTGTAACAATACATTACCACATTCCAATAAGAAAGGGCCTGTCTGTAATGAGAACGAAGCTCGTGTACACCTTATAAATTATTTGATCAAAGAAGCACTTGAAGCGCTCAAGTTTACCGTAGTGAACTGCATTGGCAAGAAGGCTATTACAGTCCTTGACTACGTGAAAGAAAAAAAATGGAACACTTAAGATTCACAGTGGTGTGTGCACATGGGGGGTGAATTGTGTTTCTCAGCCCGATTAAGACAGTTTGAAACATGGTAAGCAAGTCTTACTATTAGTTCCCAAGAGGAATGAACAGAAAGTATTCATCACTAATATAATGGTAGATCAGGTTGTAAAATGAGGAAATTGGAGTCATTGAAATTGCTTGTGCATACAATTTAGGCTTCCTGAAAAATTACCTTGTTTTACAGCTTTGCTGGCTATTTTCTCTTTAAGTTCAAGCTGAAGTATGAAATCGAACCAAGTAAGGTTGAAATAGGCTGCTTATATGTTCTGGACTGCCAGAAAACAAATTATTTTCATTGCGATTACTACCAGCCGATACCTTCACTGCTGTGTGGCATGTGATGGCATCGTAATCAGTGTTAACATGTTATTGGGCGATACGTGCAACCAGAAAAGAAAGGCATCGAAAGCCTGCACATACCACTCTTAAGAAGAGGTTTATAACACGACATCATTAAGGCTGCCATTCAGCAGAAAACCCAGTGTTATCCAGCGGGCATTGTGTCAAAAAACCGCGCCACGCGGGCATATCTGGAATAAAAGTCACTGAAAAGAGGATTTGTAATTTAAATGAAATGTCAGCATATGTCTCAAACTACTTCACCTCATAAAGCAACAGATTTTACGTGCAAAAAATATGTTTAAATTTCAGTCTGGCTTCAAATACTCTTGGTTCACCAGCCAGGCACACTCTACCAACTAGACCATGCTGGCACATTGACTGTACTGAGGTACAAAGGGGAGGGGTGATGCGTGTGTGCTGTTGGCTTCATTTGAAGCTTTATAATGTAATTACTGCAGTGAACTAGAGATGTGATAATCAGTAAGAAACCAGTTACAGTAATATCATGCAAGTGAACTGCAGTGTGCAAGAGTTAGAAGGCAAGAGTGTGGAGCCTGTGTTGAGATAATTGTGATAATTGTGAGAACATGAATGAGCTACAGTGACTGTGTGTGTGAAGAGAAACCACTGCAGGGAGCCATTAACTCTGTCACATAATGTCGTTAAATGCTGAGCTTCCGTGTCCTCCTACTATATTGGGGAGCGAGACAAGTTGCTATGCCTTTTAGGCGTTGAAACTTGTCTGAGTAAGTTGTGTTTTACATGTACAGTGAAAAGTTACTGGAAGCCTGTATTGCAAAATAATTCATTTTCATCACGGTCCTTCATGATTCCTAGAATTCATTATGCAGCCAAATTGCGAATCATTACATAGTGCAACATTACATATTGAACAATATGCCTCGTGTACAAAGATAATTTTTTTGGACAGACCCTCCTTTTATAAACGTTCAGAAGTGGTGTACACGCACATTATTGTTGGCTAATTTGCAAAAGGAGTACCCAGCAGTCACCTTTCCTAAACAAAAAGATGAAAGCACGTACACTGACGGTCCAGTCACACTAAGGGTGTAGAGAGTGAAAAGGTTGTCTGGGATTTTTATTAAAGCCACAGAAAAATATCCCAAATATACGTGAAGCAAAGTGCGAATGGCTGAGTCAATGAAAATGGGATCTAACGCAGTTTGACTGGGAGGTAGATAGCCCAGCACACAAAACTAGCCCGGACCCCAAATCACGGAAAGAGAAAAAGATCCCGGACCTGGGAACACCACCCGAGTAACCCAGAAAAATCAATAACAAAGTTCAGTACTACTAGTATTACTGTAAATTTCCAGCTAGATTACTGAACTGGATCATACCCTTCCAGCTGCAAAGTGCCATTTGGAGATTTATTATTGAAATTATTTTCAGCGGCATAATTTATACTTTCAGTTACGTTAAACTGAATTAATGTAAAATGTGTAACTTTTCGTCACGGGTAAAAATTTCACTTCGAAGATGGCAATGGGTAGCCTGACAAAACTCTGGCCAAGCCTTGCATTGTCATCTCGAAGATAATGACCATGAAACAATCGCCTGACTTTTCCATCAAGAGAAACAGTTCATTGCTGTATAATCACATGCAGTATGTGAAAGTGGCAGTCGAGAGCAAGCACACAAAGGCAACCAAATGCAATGAAGCCAAACATGTTGTAATCTTACCACACAAACGGTGCCACGAAAGATGTGTTGCACCCTGAAGAGATGCTGTAAATTACTGCAGACGCAGGAACCATGCTGTAGGCAGAGCATATTATGGACTGCTGGTTCTCCACAAACACCAAAGCAAACAGAAAAGCACTGGTGAAAGCATGTCCAGTGAAGACTATGATGCTAGAAGAAAAACATTTTGGGGTCTTCCTGTCTTTCACTGAAGCACCAAATAAAATGTGTGTTGTACAGAAACAGAACATGTAAGGAGACACGACAAAAACGGCATTTATTCAACATCAATAAAGCATGTGTTGAAGCACACACTCAGCAAGTTGGCCGAAGGTGAGCGGAAAGTACTTGGGACACTTCTTGATTCACGAAAAAACTGCAGCACCCAAGAGAAATTCAGGGGGGCACTATGTCGACATAAACTGCGGTGAGGCGAAAGCCTTTAACGCAGTGTTGCTGCTTGTGCCGCTGATGTGTGGTGAAGATGTTGATTAACGACTGCACAACTGTTCGCTTCACAACACTTTCGCAACGGCACGCGGACGCTTGATTGCTAAAGACACAGGATAGAGTTTAGGCGGCATCCTCCCAGATCAGCATTCAGGAAGCATCTGGCAAGATTGCGTGGGAAGCGCTCCTCTCGAACGATGGGGGCGCCACTCAGTGACGTCACACGCATGAGCAGTAGGATGAAGCGCAGGTATTAGTAACTACTATCGCTAATTAACTAATTAATATTTAACTGTGAGGACACTGGCCTGCTTACGTGGAGGATTGTGAAAGCATGTGTTTTGAGGAACAGAAAGGTTTTTGAGGGAAGTACCCAGATATCATATCTCGAAATCTTTGCGGACACCTCAACCACGTTTGATCGATAGCTATACCGTACACTTTTCTGCGAACATCCCTGCTGGCAAGTCGTGAGTCTATAAAGTCTTTCGCCTTGAAACTAATCTCTGTTGTCATGCATACCACTAATGAACTGACAGCCAAAAATATGGTGGTGTTTATAGAAGAGAACGAAAATCAAGAACACTTGACCAGCGTCTTAGCAGTATTCTGTCAAACTTAAAAAAAAGAAAATGCGCACTGAATGCTTGTGGCGAAGCTACATGTGAAAACCATGGAGATGAGTGCGATTCCCACACGCAGCTGATCATACACTTCCTGTCTGTCAGGTGGAACCCAAATGGTGCTGTGTCCTCCTTCTTGTTATAGATGTTGATGCTCCTGCTATTATCACCACTAGCCGGTGGTGTCATGATCCTGCAGCTGAGTGTGCATGAATGCGTTCGGTTACATAATGTAAGCTGTGTTAATCTTCGAAGAGAACTCTTGACCATGCCGTGCAGCACTTGACATCTTTGCATACAGCTCATGTAATCATTCACGAGCCTGGTATGGCCACCCAGCTAGGAAACCAGTCCAGCCGAGACGTGAACGATGATGGATCTGACATCAGGGCTTTCAAGCGCGAGATCCCATATTGAGAGTGGTCCACCACATCTGCATTTTACGCACACCTTCACCTGCTAGTTAATGTTGTACACTGAACTCTTCGAACAAGCTAGACATTGCGTTCCCAAATATGTGAAACTGTTGAAGCTGCAAGTCCAACTGCAATCCAGTTTCACGTATGATTTTAAAATGTGCTCAGTGCAAAACTAATCATCATTACCAAAATGAACTGTTTCCATAATAGCTACTAGTACTTAATCGCATATTTTCCAAACTGATGGCCACAAATAATTTCATATTAGAGTATTTTTATATCCAGTTAAAGAAACCAATACAAAATATGTTGTAGGGAAGGGCACATGTTCTATTGTTTATGACTACCTTCAATATATTAGCATATGCATGCTTTCGCATTTTGCAAAATGAGGCTGCATTGTGCTCATTTAGAGAAATACAAAGCCACTGAACAGCACTGCGTGTCACCCACACCTATTTCTGCTCTCATCTGAAAACTGTAAGCCACGATTCAATTATATTATTTTGATATGCAGTTCTATTTACACTGTCCTTCCTTGTTCAATAAACTATGTATAAATGCAATCAGACATCACTAGCTGTATACAATCTTACTCCCGGTAAACGTGTTAACCATTCATTCCTGCCACAACACACTAAGCACGTGCTTACCAGTTTGACGGTTTCCATGCGGGCAGTACACGATAATGGAGATATTCCACACAAATTGGTCATGGTTGGATCCCACACAGACTTCTTGTGTGCTGGTACCTTCACCGACAGGAACAGCACACCTGCAAAAAAAATGTACAAGACCCATATATTTTTGTTTTCCGCGTGCCCTTAGAGAAATAATTACAGAAAAATAATTTTTCGCCCTCTAGCGGTCATTTCCACGTGACTGCTATATAACTGATGCGGTAGCACTGCAATCAAAATTTCAACTTGAGTAGCGAAATCACCTTTATGTGCTTCATTAGTAATGCTTTAGCCGGGTTATAGTATTATTTTAAGCTTTCACGCATTTTTTTTTCACACTGAAGGAAACGACTGTGTGCCGCACATAATCATTTGTCTGCATGCAAAAGCAATGAGAACGATGCTGTACAAGCTGTCACCCCTATTACTTTCGTTTAAATTACCTCAATAATGCTGGAGACGTCACGTTGTACCTTTCCCGACAGACGTTTACGCTGTCATGCTGACACCGCTGTAAACAGATAGTGTGCCAGTGCACATGAATGTCTCGTCGAGAAGCCCGACACACTCTTGGAGTTTGTTTCTGGGCCACGTGAACACCTATCGTGTCATCCAATCATCACGCGCGCAAAGCCCTTGCGTTCAGCGACGCTCACTGCTGGCGATCGCACCTCAGAGCTAGACAGTTTGGCACTGCCTCTCACCACAATGCAACCTTGAATAGTCACGACACCCTACTCATCGTCTGGTGATCGCACAGACGAGCTGTCAGTCAGAAACTCAAAAACATCGTGGTGCTATTGAAAGCCGCTCCCGCCTCGCGGTTCTAGGCTTTAACAAACGGTGAATAAATGCAACAATCAGCAAAAATCATCAAAACCCACCGCCGGCGCCGCCATTACCACGTTACATTAACCGCATAGACCGATGATCTCTCACTGCGAGCGAAGGGCGGTTAGCGCGGTTAGCGCCCCGTTGCGGCTGGACATTTAAGCTTTGGCTAATAACGCTCTGATCCCTTGCTCATTTCACATGTGCCCTTATGACGACGTTTCATTGCATTGTGCAAACAAAACGAGACTATTATAATCTTAGTTTTGGCTTCAAATAAATACATGTCAAACTGCGGCAACTTAACGTCGTATAAATCAGCGTTGCATTCACTCATTTGCATATTTCGGGTACCTTTGGCCGGGCGAAATTATTGCAG
This sequence comes from Amblyomma americanum, assembly GCA_030143305.2. NCBI lineage: Eukaryota > Metazoa > Arthropoda > Arachnida > Ixodida > Ixodidae > Amblyomma > Amblyomma americanum. Next base: position 84,179 of record JARKHS020031198.1, read on the forward strand.
CGAATTGCAGCCATTTTTAGCAATGACGGCACATTGTAATAATGATGGAATGTTAATTTGACGTCACTCCAAAATGTGTGCGTACCACGTGTTACACGCGACATTGTTTCAGCCAATCGGATTTCAGGAAGTGGCCATTCTCACTGTGCATCTATTTTCTCTAAATTGGCAAGTCGAGCGCATGTCTTTTCATACGTACCACTTGTACCTTATTTTTCCCTTTACAATAACTTATATTTACTAGCTGGGCACCAAGGATAGCGCTGCTGAAAATGTTTTTTCAATGTTACGTCAATTTGATATCAGCGCGAAAAGTGCGTATGAAAGAGACGATCACTGACATCAACATTGCCCTGCCTTGTCGCTGACTGACACTTATGATCGCCATTAAGAGAGGCAACATGGCGCCCACCGGCGAATATGAATATTGAGAATAAACCTTGTCGGTGCAGAGGGGGGCCTGCCAACCCCGTTGCACAGGCGATTGCTCGCGATTATGATAAAGCTTGCCGCTCGTCTTCCCGACTTGCTGCGTAATAGAAGGCCATACTAAAGAAAAAAAATCATCATACACGGCGCCGGCAACAAAGTATTTAGAGATGCGCAGTCGCGCGCTGCTGCCTCTTCCCATTTGGATGGTCAACCAAGCCACTTTATACTAGAGCGAGCACTGAGGAGCGCTTGAACACAGTGCCGAAACACTAAATCGGAAAGCCGGTAGATTTCGCTCAAATGGAATGTTTCGATAGAAAAAAAATGCATAAGGCGTCAACTTTTTCTACTGGTACTTTCCTCTCCATGATGGTCATTAAAACCTCAGCTCGAGAACATGTTGACATAATTCTCGAAATGCAAATAGCAGTACATCTGTACAGTAGATGTGATCATAAGCGCTGACCAAGCGACTTCAGCAATAACAGGCCGTGGTAATAGTGACAAAGTTCGCCAATCGGCAAACCAGACGAGGCAAAATCAACATTGCGGATGTCTAGAATTTTCGGAAAGGTCCCCAAGATGGAATTAGAAACCAAAGAGAAAAAAATGGTAGGGGTTTAACGTAGTTAAACATAGCAGACGTGTGACAGCCGGTGTTCGTGCTTCAATTGGAGGCGGCACTTTAGCTGCGCCTTAAGGGCACGAGGTGATATCTTTAGTGAGTGAATGTTAATATATACCGAACAAGCCATTCTCAGCATTCATAGACGGCGGCGAGTCCTCAGGCACAATCAGCCATGTGACGCAGCGGTTTAAGAGATTAGCCACTACACTGGCAGCTGACTTTTTCTATCAGAGCCACGGCTAGTGAATGTGCGACCCATGTTGGTCTCCCCGAGGATCCTCTCGCGAAGCTGGAGAGAGTCTCCCGCGAACTTAAGCGAGTTACTTCCCAAGCAGATCGAGTAACTCGGGTAAGCTATCGTAGTAACTTGTGTTTTAGGTACGACACAAGGACTACGTACGTAGTGTGAACGTATGTACTGCCAGAAAAATTTTAGCAGGGGTGCGTGACCGCCGCCTTTTCCGTGTTCCTACAACTTACAGCGGAGGAAACTTCCGAAAATATCAAATAAAAGCAAAGGCTTACTGAGCCCGTGCTTAGTATTGAGATTTCCGCAAGTTTGCGTTGTCGTAAAGCGTAGGAGAACAAAAAAAGCGGCCGTTACGCACGCCTGCTAAAGACTTGGCAGGCTGCACGGTGACAAGATCTTTGGCCGGTGTTGGTGATCGTAAATGTGCTGTCGCAATGAAAATGGAAATTTCATTGTATTGCTCTGGATCAGCGCCAGAACGAGCTGAGAAAGGTTCAAGAAGAGGGAAATAGAAACAAGTGCAACCATCTGCTATGCACGGTGCAGAACTTCAGGGTGGCTCGGACATGCGAGTCGGGCCGCAACAACCCGTTAAGCCTGCTCACAGAGTACGTCTGCGCAAAGTATTAAACCCCACTGCACCAAGACTTCTGAACAAAACGCGTATGTAACCTGTATGAGCTCATAACCATTACCAAGTCTGCAGCAGTGTTTTAGGCTATCCATGAGACTGAACTGCATTCTCGATCTAGTGTCTTGAGCACCCAAATACTCCGTATATCGATCAATCTAAATCAGTACGAAGCCTATTATTAAACTTCAGGAAGTATCCTTCTTTTTCGGCCGTCAGTAATAAGTTAGATACCGAGAGGGACACTAAGAGAAAAAAAGGAGAAAAAGATGTTATTCGACGACAGATTAGTGCTCCGCAGTTCCTCGGCCCGTCGTGCCAAGGAAAGGTTTGCAGCCAGCTCTGCACAACCCTGCCAGGCTCGCCCCGTTAATGGTGGAGGCTGGAGGGAATGGGGTGAATTCAAGGAACTACCAACAAATTAAGGATCATTGGATAGCTGAACGCGACCATACCATTGATTTCACTGCTCTTAAAAGTCCACTAAAGAGGATTCTGAGCTCGTCTTTTTACCACGGGAACGCGATCTACATGATCCGAGCACTATCCGAGAATTTTTGCCCTGTGCGGCCGATTTTCTATTATTAAAATTAAACGTCTAGGCTCCCGGATTCCATTTTGAAATAACCCCGGTAAATAGGAGGTGTCAACCAACGCGTAGAGAGCCTTTCAGCCAGTCGCATGGCAGCTTCGCGTTTGCGTTGATGTTGATTTTCTTTCAATTTTACGGAGTAAATAGTTTCAGTCCCAGACAACACCGCCGCAAATTTTGCTGAGATAAATAAAAATGCGCGAGGATTCTTTCATTTACCAACCACTCCGTCGATGGCAGAGCGGCAAGCCGCCACGCGAGCGGCTGAAAGGCACTCCATGCTTTGGTGGACTCCTCCTGGTTTCGGAGGTGAATTCAAAAGATAAAATGTGCGGGAGCCGAGATATTTAATTCGGTTTCATAGGAAAATCGCCCGCACAGGCAATAAATCAGTTTTTAGGAATGCTTACAGCGCGTAAATCGAGTTCACGCAGTAAAAAGACGAGCTACGACTCTTCATTAGTGCACCTTTAGGTACTGTTCGCGTGCTGCGATGATTAAAACACGCGAAATGCATTAGAATACATATATCCTCGCAGCTGTTATTTTACACGAGCACAGAGAGCTTCAAAATGCGTCATAGAGGAGTTTTTTGAATCCGGAATTATAACAATCCGGTTTCTCTCTGATATGACAATACAAAAGCGGTTACGCTATGCCAAAGACTACGTTTAGTTTCGTGTCTCTTTTCTTCGAATTGCGATCTCCCAACCCGCAAGATTTTACAGAAATAAGAGTGAGACTGCCTCATGATAATGCGTTTGCGCGTTCTTGTAACCATAAAATAAACTGGTGGTAGTGGATTAACGCGACTTGCTAATTTATTTCGCAGATTGCCGAAAAAAATATTTGTGCAACAGCGCCAACCACGTCAACCGCGCCACCCATCAACGCAGCGCCAACCATAACGTTCATGCACCTGCCTCTCAGGTCCTTTGGCACGAGTCCTGGGAATAATGTTTTTGCGCGAACTAAATATTAGATGGCCTACAAATAAAGTAACGCCGTTGGTATTTCTGGGCGGTCTGGTAACGATTCTTTTTGACTGCGCAGCCCTCTAGATGATGCTGTACCATGTGTTTTCTCAAGCCATGACTCAAAGACTGAATGACTTTTGCCACACCAGGGCATAGTCAGAAGGGCATATTTTCACTTTCTGTCCTGCTTCAAGGGCAAGAACAAGAGAGAGAATGGAAGATGAATGGCAATAAACAAAGCTTTTTTAACATCTTTGGTTTGGTTCGCATAACAAAACCTAGGGAGAGCAGGCAAAAGGTGTATCAATACCTGCGAAAGGCCTACCCACCCTGTAAAGCGAGTATTTACAAAATTAATGCAAAAAGCATCGCATTATGATATACAATTTACAATATGCAGTACAATATACAAGATACAAGATATGAGGTAGAGCTATGCACAAATGTATACAACAGAAAAAAAAGCCCTTTTATTATACATACCTCTGGAAATGAAATCTACAGGATATGACAACCTATTTCTTTAATAAAAACTACATACACAGAAAAGGTACTTATACGAATTCAAGGCATCAAAGGGGCAAACGTCTGTGCGAAATGGTGGTGAGAAATGAAATATGAAACTGAGAAAGTGCTGGTGTAGAGTTGGGCTTTGGTTTGAAGAAGTGAGCTGACCATGCGCATTTTAATTTGCTGATCGCTACGGTTTCGGCGAGCTGACTCCAAGATTTGTGGATAGGTGTGTAACAAGCTAAGTATGATGTATTTCAGTGTCTCATAGCCGTACTTGCTTTGAACATTAGGGACCTTGTATTTATGTGACGTAAATTATACTTAGAATTTGCCAAAGGTGTCTAGTGAATTTGGTCTGTTTGCTTCACTGAGCATGTGTTCATGATTTGCAAGATCTTGCTTGTAAGCCTTTTCAACTGAAAGAAGTTGCATTTCAACAAATGCTTTCTTTTGCTCTCTTTAATGGGCATGATTGCCGGAGCGCGTATAGTTCTTTTTTTTTTTTGCAGTAGAAATAATTTTGTTTTGTTCGTTTGTATTTTGGTTCCCCATGCCGGCAATACACGATGAATGTTTGCGTAAACAAGGGAGTTGTACAGCTGCATTTTGAATTTCCCTCCTAGCAGCCTTGTCAACATATTTATAATGCCGATACACTTACATACCCTGCTGCTTAGGTAATCATCATAATCGGACCATAGCAAGTGCTCCTCAAAAAATGCACGTAAATGTTTTATCGGTCTTTCACGATTAAGAACGTTGTCCTCAATCTTGAGATGGAAGCTGTGTGATACAGTCTTGTTTTTAGCTTTAAACCGTGTATGTTTGGTTTTCTAGACGCTTAGTTAGTCTCTTGGACTTAAGCCATTCTAAGAGTTCTGCAAGCAAGAGATTACCTCTTACATGCGCATGTTGTGCGGTTTGTCTTGAAAAAAGGGCATTTTTGTCATCAGCCTACATAATTGCGTCTCTTGTGTAAGGAATGTTAGTTATGTCATTGACATACATTCAAGATAAAACAGGATCTAGAAATAAGACTTGATCAACTCCAGTCGAAATTCTGCCCATGTTAGATTGATGGCTTTTTATCTCTGCATACTGTAGGCGGTAATTAACGTAAGTTCTTATCAAGAGTAAAGGATTGCCTCTCATGCCATGATGGTATAATTTTGTACTCAATATATCATGTTGTGTATCAATTTTGCATCGGTATAAAGCGTTGGGGGCAGATTACAGTAAAAGAAAATAAAGAATTAGAGACATCGATACGAAATACGTGCAGATTCGTCCCAATACCTCCCCAGCACAGACCCAGTAAAAATTGCACGCATATAAACAAACGGTAAGTTACAGGATCACATCAGCGGGTGTTTTTTTAATTTCGGAATTTGTTCTGTATCTTAAGAAAATTTATTCCTGATGCTGTTACATGAAGCCGAGCAAATCGATATATCATTGAATGTGTGTCTGAGCAGGTATTATGATAATACGTGCGTTATTGTTTGAAACCTCTAATTTCTGCGTAGGCAAGGCATGTACATACTAGTGTTTACGGTGTCTTTCACTTCGGACATCATTATTTTTCACTAAATTAGCAAGGTTCATTACAAATGCAGTTTACCGCGCACTTGAGAGTTGTATAGCTGAGTAACCGGGTATTAATTAAAGATCCTTGCGTTCTTTAGGAGAGATTTGGACAATAATTGCCTTGTATGTTCTAAATATGGAGCACCCGCTATGCTCCTCAGGGATTTTATTTGCAATATCAAAACCATTTGTGCATGAGTTTGCGTTGCTGTGTCGAAGGCTATATGGCAATACTTAAGGTGAGATTAAGACAAAGCATGGTAGAATAGGAGTTTCATATTAGTAGGCAACATTCACTTCAAGCCTCTATATACGCTATAACGCGAGCTAATTTACCTTGAAAGTGCTTGATGTGGAGAATTCATAACACAAATAAAGGCCAAGCTTCAAAATATTACTCATGTGAATTAATTACCTCCTAATACTAAAAGTTTACGTGCAACACATTTGACGATACTTAATGTAAAAAATCGTGGCTTCGTTTGACTTGAATTTATCTGTAAGAAATTTTTTTCACAGGAGCTTTCCCATAGCCCGGTTGGATTGAAAACTAAATCTTTGGCCTTGGTGCCTTAGAGAAACAAAGTTCTGACGTGAATAGAAATCATAACAATAATAATTGGTTTTGGGGGAAAGGAAATGGCGCAGTATCTGTCTCATATATCGTTGGACACCTGAACCGCGACGTAAGAGAAGGGATAAGGAGGGAGTGAAAGAAGAAAAGAAGAATTAGGTGCCGTAGTGGAGGACTCCGGAATAATTTCGACCACCTGGGGGTCTTTAACGTGCACTGACATCGCACAGCACACGGGCGCCTTAGCGTTTTTCCTCCCCAAAAACGCAGCCGCCGCGGTCGGGTTCGAACCTGGGAGCTCCGGATCAGTAGTCGAGCGCCCTAACCACTGAGCCGCCGCGGCGGGGCGAGAATAGAAATAACATAACCAGTTTTTCGCACTAAAGCATTACTTAGACACATTGAATACCAGCGGACGAAGAATACGTTCTTATGATACACCGTGCTTTATTTTATTAAACACTGACCAATAATTATTATTTAAAACATACTGATGTAGGTAGTGACCGCTGATTCGGATCATGAGATGGAATAACTAGAAGAATAAAAATGGGTTGAAGCGCATGTGGCAGATTCTCTCAGATCATGAATGGAAGTTTACCAATATGGCTCTTGTATAATGTATACAGCAGCTGAATCTTACCGGTACTCACCTAGGGGCATAAATGCGGCGGCTAACGAAATAGCTTAAGCTCAAGTTGACCAGAACGTAGCGAGCTATGGGAAGGAAAATGATAGGTCTCTCGCTAAGAGACCAGAAGCTGAGGCAGAGTGGATGAGAGAACAAACTCGGGTTAACGGCATCCTAGTCGTAATCAAGAGGAAAAAATGGGCTTGGGCAGGGCATGAAATGGGAAGGCAAGATAGCCGCTGGTCCGTCAGAGTAACGGAGTGGACTCCAAGAGAAGGCAAGCGTAGCAGGGGCCGGAAGAAGTTTAGGTGGGCAGATGAGATTAAGAAATGTGCGGGCATACGGTGGGCGCAGCTGGCAAAGGACAGCGTTAATTGGAGAGACATGGAAGAAGCCATTGCTCAGCAGGAAACATAGGCTGATGATTATGATGGTGATGTAGGTCAGTTACGAACCGATTAGTAGAAATTCGGGATAACACCCAGTCAATGCCGCTAAGCCTGGCGACCAATATCACTTCAGTGCAAGTTCATTTGCCCATTCTATTTCTTTCTTCGCGGATGATATAAACTCATAATTTTTAATGTTTAAAACCATGCGTCACCTGGAGGAGGCAACGTGAACCAGAAACGCTAGTCATGAATCCCTGGCAATGTATCGATTAAGAATAGCGCTTTATCCCGAACACCGCATGGAGAAAATTTCAGAAGCCGAATCATTAATTCTGTACAATTCTTTGTTCAAAGCAGTCTACAGTCCTACTTATTACATTTTTGGTTATGTATAATCACTTTCTTTCTACTTGAAAGAAACCGTTTCAGTTGACGACTTCATTTTAAATCTAAACTGCTTACTTGTTATCACGGTATATTTGTTTAGAAAATTACAGTCGTGAATGTCAAATTTTTTAAGGCCATTAGAAACATAGGCAGTACTAATTCTGGTCTATAGCTGCTCAGGCAAATTTTGCATTCTCGTTTATAGAGGACACTGGATTTCTGGCGGGCACGCTTGCCGACGTGCAGCTTACACCTCTTTTGTTGCTGCAAGTTGCTGTTTCCTTTGCAGCGGCGCTCAAGTTAGCTGTCTACCGGACGAGATCAGCAACAGTTCTACGTTTTCCGACAGGATCGTCATGAATGGATCGCAATCAGCAGAATGATTCCTTCGGCCTTATCGACGACATAGGGCTGCGAAACGAGACACTCTCCAAGAGCCGCCATCAAAGCACCATCGACAAACCAAGGGCGCGTAAGAATGATCAACATTATTTCATCGAAAAACACGGTGGCTGCGTGGGATTTTGAGTCAGCACGCTTCACAAAAGGAAGCGCCATTAAGAACACTACAAAGCAAGCTAGAAGAGAGTGCATGGCAAAACTGTCGACTCAGAAAACACAACCCGTAGAAATAACCGAGCCTTTATGGGTCAGATGATGACGAATCAAAGCGTGGGAACTCATGAAAAATTGCTTAAAGGCATTAGTAAAGAAAATTAGGCTTCCAATTGCAGTCGGTAGAGAAACCGCACCGTATAGGGGACAATCACAAACATAAAAAAGACCGATTTTTTTCAATTTTGCCTTCTGCAAAGAAAATGCCAATGTGCCTTCCAATGCTAGGAAGTTCAAAAGAACTTCCTATAGAGTCAAGAAAGATCATTCAAGTGAGAGGAGAGACATCAGGAACGCCTTTATTAATATGTCAAGGTCAATAAAGCGGAATAAAACAGTCCAGTCAGATTACGCGTCGATAAGTTAGTTGTTTACGGTAAGACGTCTAGGTGAGACAGAGAAAAAGAACAACTTGCTTCGTTTATGAAAAATAAATTACCCAAACACCGTAAAAGAGGATCTGACAAATTGGTCTTGATCTCAGTAAAAGTAAATTGTAGAAGCGTCGTTTAAAAAGCTGGGGACCATGCTGATCTCTTTCATTGTGTAAAGGCCGATTTAGTTTTTGGGAGTGACTCATGGCTGGAGTTCACTATAAAAGACAGTGGAGTAGTCCTGCATGACTTCGTTGCTTACCGGAAAGATAGGTCCCGCGTGAGTCGGTGGCGTCTTTCTTTTAGGTCACCGGTCTTTAACCTTATCTTACTTGAAGTGGCTATACGTGAAGGCGATGTGGAATCACTGTCGTGCAAGGTGATTATGCTAGACAACCCGTTATTTGCAGTTGGTACATTCTACTGGGGGGCCCTCAAATTGCTGTTTTACTACGGTACAGATTATATATAAATAGTTTTCGAAGCCTCTTGTCCCACATGCCCGTTAGCAGCAGGCTTTGCTTTGCCAGCCTTACAATGACATGTCGAAAATTGTGAGGACTTAGCTGGTGGAAGGTTAAACTTTGAAGAGAAAAGTTTCATACATTCCGTCGGATTAATGCAGGATGTGTTTGATCCCACTCGGTTGCAATAGTTTATTGAGCCTACTTTTAATGTAACTCACCAAATATCGTGAATGTTGTGAATGTTATTCCGGTACGAAGAGACCACGATGGCATAGTCCGGAGTGTTGAAACCGAAAGTAGCAAACAAACAAAAAAGTGGCCAGAAGTGACCCCAAAAGTGTACTTATACAATGAAGGGGATTATTGCAGCTTATCAAGGAAGCTTCTTGATCTTTTATTGGTCTTTAAACCCCTCTCTGGTGATTTCATACCTAGATTTCTCAGCGTTGATTACAATAGATGAAAACAAAGTAGAAAACCTATGAATGTCTTCGCGTATCGTAACAATAGTTAAGAAACGAAGGAGCATATTTTTATATTATCACAGCGAAAAAGCATTAGTCTGAAAATTTTCGTAATGTGACCTCCGAATAGGGACACAACACAAAAGACACAAAAGGGCGCTATTGTGAAGAACTCAGAAGAGAAATAAAAACAAATGCCAAGGCATTCTGCCACTACATGAAAGGCTACGTAGCAGATAATACTGGTATTACCGAAATTGTTTTATTAATGAGGCGTTATTAGGTCACAGTGAGACAGCTACTTGTCTAAATAATCACTTTCGGTCAGTATACCTACAAAAACACAGCTGTATAGTTCCTTATCTCATTGATTTCTGTTCCAGCTATGAAATCAGTATTTATTTTTATTTGTTTGAAATACCCTCAGGGCCATACGGCATTATAGAGGGGAGTGGTTATACAATGTAGTAAAACGTAGAAATATGAGCACAATATTACAGAAGGTTGCTAGTTATACAGTGTTAGCTAAGACATCTTGAAATAAATGGTGATCATCGATTAGTGCCAGTGGTGCGGGAAGGTGACTCCACTCGTCGGATATCCGGGGTAAAAAGGAATGAAAGTAAGTTTTCGTTCTTCAGAATGGTATTCCAACCTTGTGGGCGTGATCCATGCGTGATGACACGTACTGTGGGCGTGAAATAAGTTCTTCGCGTAGATAAGAATGGTGAAAAGTTTATGAAAAAAGCGAAGACGAAGTGCTCGACAACGGGACGTAAGGGATGGCAGACCAAGACTAGATTTCGTGCTGGTTATGCTTGCAGTTCTGTTGTAGTTAGAGAGAATGAATCGAAGAGCTGTATTTTGGACCATAACCACAAAGGCCAAGTGTGTTTATACCACTCTTGCGCATAGCTGACAACCAACCAGGCTCAACCAGGCCTATACGATGCTCAGTTTCAACAACATACGAAACGACAGTGGTCAACACTTCAAACACTTAAGCACGAAGCCATGCGAGTCATTACTTGCCTGCCCCCAGCAACGGCAGTAGTATCGCAGTTCAACACACCGGCAGGTTTGATTAGCCAGCGACGAACGAATAGTGCACGGAAAGTTTCCCTTCGTCCGATGTTTGAGCCTCAACCACCTCCATGACTCTACTGGCATATTACTTCAAACAAGCCTTCTCTTTAAAAGAAGTCAGAGTTCTCTCCGCCGTTACCACCAGCCATTTGTACGAAACATGATGGCTGTATCCTTTGCAAAGATGTCATAACCCATAAAGGTATCATAACCCATAACCCATATCCTTTGCAAGATGTCAGACGCCATAACCCCAAAAGGGGCATCAACTGCTTTTATAAGCCCGACACATCCTCAACTAAACAGCCGCAAAACCTTCTGTACTGACACTTCATCATCTCTTCCCTTGGAACTGCAAACAATTTTAAATGCCAGAGCAGCTTTACCTGAGGATCCTCCTTATAACCAGGTCCACCTATTTATTCATTCACAGGAAGCTCTGAAGCATCTAAAGAAAGTCCATGGTACTCTTTGGGTTTCCCAGGCCATACATGCTGCTTGTCAATCCTATCCGGTGTCTATAATGATCCACTGGGTTCAGACCCGCGCAGATGTCCATGACGTCACAGCTGGCATGCTATCAGCTTAACGGACGTCCCACAAACTCCCCCTGCTCCTTTGCCACCAGATCCACTTCTGACACATTTAACATCTTCAGCCTCCCTCAGGCACGTACACATGCTCTTATTCCCTCGTGTACCTACCCCCTTCCTTCACCATATCACGGGTGGAGGAAGTCTCTTTGAGGTGGCTGCGTGTCGGAGTGGCCCTTCGTCCTTCAGTTCGCGACCAGTGGCAAAAGATTCCTGCACCGGAAAAATGCCCTCACCTCGTAGCAACCGCTTCCGACACCCCTGTCCACTACCTACTATGAGCTTGCCCAGGAAATTTGCTAGAGAGCGCTTGTGTTCTTCAAGAGGGAGGCATGCCTTCAAACAATGACTCCTATTTCTACTTGTGGCTAACGAAAAACATTTATGCCCGAAGATTATGTGACATTTTATACGTATCGGGAGTTCACGCCTTTTGGTTGCGTTCTATAACGTTCATTTTCTCACATCTCGTTTTATGCCATAGTAAATATACCTAACGCGAATGCTGCGCATGCTGGCATAAAATATGTTAGCCACGATAATGCCGTGTTACCTTGAGCACCACGGATTCTGGCGCACCGCCTAAATTGGCTTTCGATGGTGTGGTGTCTGTAGAAGCCATATGCTTTATCATCAAGTCGCCGCCACAATGTAGATAATTTCCTCGCCACGGACGTCTAGAAGGCGATGATAACCTGTATCATGCAGCCACCCTGAGTCAGTTGGCATCCGTTCGCAATATTTTGCAAAAATATTTCCTTCCTTAAGAGCCAACAATTTACAATACAGCTCAGTGGTGACGCCATCGGATCATTTGTCGAACTTCGCGGCACACCCAAAGAATCGGTATTGTCATCAACTTTATTTAACACTCCTTTCATGCCCTTGCATCAGGCATACGTGATGTCCCCAACATTAGGTTCTTACGTTAAAATGATGGCATCAAGATGTGCAGCACTGACTGCGACATGCCGATTAAAAGCACTGCCCCATCACTAGCCTCGGATATAATGCCGACTTATGCTTCTTCTATCGCACTTACCGACTCAAGCAAATTGAACAAACTTACGTGAGCAAATTTAGCTGCACGCCAGTCACCAACCGCTGGGGGCAGCGTTGACTCGCTGCAATACTAATTTGTCCCCAGATATCAGGAACACCCAGCTGTCCTCAGAAGACTTCTAGAGAAAAATTCTGGGCTTGACGACCCATGAGTCTGGAACAGAGACTGCTCGAGTTTCTCGGGCAGGCGACTTAGATGTTTGGTGTAATTTGACACAATCCTTTTTAAACGCACGGCACCCAGTTATACGTTGTACAGCAATTGGTTGGGAGGAGCACAATCTCGGCTCGTTTGCGAAGCCGTATTCTAGCATTTGACAAGGGCACACTGGAATCGCATTGGGGCTCCTATCGAAAAGCAATGAAGGTCATCACTTTCTTTCCCCGGCTCTTCCTGATCATGGATTCTCAACAGCATGGACAGCTAAATACACTTCATGCCCTGTTGCAGTACAGATCTGATTCTCTGAGGCTTAAGGCTAGACTCAAGTGCTAGAGTGGTCAAGTGGTCAAGTGCTCATTCGCTGATGCACTGTTTCTTTTACTCAACCATCCAGATTCAGCAACGCGAACTGCGTGCCATGCTCGCAGTCCAACATATGCTCCGGACCTTACGTGGTGGCCAGGACGCGGGACTCCATCGTGGCACCTGGAGCCAGACTGCTGGGGTAGTGACCACCATCCTATCATCATCGGTCTCCATCCATCAAGGGCCCCCCAATTACGCCGTAGGTGTTCTGTGGTCAATTGGGACACGTTTCGCACCACCGTCAAGGATCTCTCCCGACAATCATCTATACTACTAGTGGACTGCATACAGACTGCGCTGAATAAGGCTACTGCTGTAACCTGGATGGATGTGAATCGCACGGCGCCGGATGTGGGTCTGCATAAGCTGTTGGCTGCTGGCCGACAGGCGGAGATGGCAGCTTCCCGAGACCCCGACTTCTGAGCAAGCACGGACAAGGCACGCAGATATGAACGCGATCTCTCGCGATGGCAGTGGCATGCATGGTGTGAGCAGTTCTTGACAAAGTCATAAGATGCTGCTCTCTGGCGAACGCTTCGTGCAATGGAACATGGTTCCCGTCGTCCTGACGCAGCGGCCACAGCATGCTTCCCAGCTAACTTAGCTTAGGATGATTTCGCCAGAGGGGCAGCGCGGATGTTTTTTCCCAAGTATGATGTGTTGCCTTCAAGGGTCATGAGCCCCCTTGGCTGCCTTTCAACTATATGTCGATAAGCTCCCATCTACAGCAGACACCGAGGGAATTGCAAGCCCATTTTCAATGCCCGAGTTGCTTGCAGCAATAGACGAGGCCCGTCGGAAGACCGCGCCCGGTCCGGACTCCATTCCGTACGAGGTTTACAATAACTTAAGTTCCGCTGTACTGCGTGAACTCCTCGCCACCATTAACAAGGTATGGATAGAATGCTTCGTACCAGAAACCAGGAAATCGGCTATTGTGATCCCCATACCAAAGCCGGGGAAGCCGCCGAGAGACCTCGGAAATATCCGGCCTACATCGCTTGCGCCTACATTATGCAAGCTTGCCTAAAAAAATTCTTGCCACACGACTGTCGTGGTGGCTTGAGCACCATGGTTTCTACCATCCCGCCAAAACTGGATTTCGTACTTCCACAGGTACAGAAGATGGACTGGCTGTCTTGGCGTTAGCAGTTGTGGCCTCAACTCGCAACCACAATGTACGTACTGTACTGGCCATTGACGTTGAAAAGACGAACGATAATATCAGTCATGATGCCATCCTGAGATCGCTTGACATGCTGCATTTCCCCGTTAGGGTGCGCAATTTTGTTAAATCCTTCATTGAAGGCCAACACTTTGCCATACGCCTCGGTGGTGAGGCCGTCGGATCATTTGTGCCTTTTCGCGGCGTTCGCCAGGGATCGGTGTTATCGCCAACGTTATTTAATATTGCTTTTATCTCTCTTACTTGGCGCTAACATGTTGTCTCTGAGATAAAGTTCTTATTGTATGCTGATGATATAACGGTGTGGAGCACTCAAAACGGCCTGATGGCTCAAGCGGCAGGCCTACAATCAGCCATAGATATTACGTCGACTTTTGCTTCTTCAATTGGTCTGCAGCTTTCAGTGAGCAAAACCACGTTCATGTCTGTCGCCAACCGCTCGGGGCGCCGTAAACTGGCTGCAATACCAATTCGTCTCCATCTATCCGGAGCTCCAATTCAAGGAAGTTCGACCGTAAAAATCTTGGACTTGACAATACACGAGTTAGGAACAGGTACTGCTTGGCTTTCTCAAGCTAAAAAGCAAGCAATTCTGGCGTTGCGTCTGATTGGACGCATTGCTCCTAAAACAGGCGAAGCCCGCTCTCATGTTGCACGACAGTTGGTGCGGGCGGTTGTGAAACCGCGCCTCGTTTACCAAGCCCAATTCCAGCATTTGACTAGGGCTCAATGGGATCGTCAAGAAGCTGTTAATCGAGAGGCAATGAGGGTCATCAGTTGCCTTCGCAGCATTACCCCGATCGAGGCGCTCCAAGAACATGCGCAGCTGAATACACTAGATGAGCTGGTGCAGCAACGACGCGATGCTCGCCGCCTAATGTCAAGCCTTACAAGCACAACGTGTGCACTCAGGGCATATGCTTCATCGCACTCCATTCTACCGGCGCCCCCGCCAGTTCTTCCCATCATCTACCCGCGCGGCATCGTCGTTTCGCGACCGAATTAGAGAGCAAGACGCCAATCTGCCGCATGGCTCCATCGTTAGGTACGTTGACGCAAGCATCACGGCCTGCGAAACAACAACGGCAGTTTACTGTCTTTGCAAGCCTGCTCTGAACAAAACGTCAAGGTTTCGCCTCTCAGAACCTCCTTCCTCCTTCTGTGCGGAGAGGCTTGCGGTTCAAGACGCACTTTGCTCTGAGGCCGCCGTTCCCATGCTGCCCACGGCCCGCGTTGTCATTCGCACCGACGCCCTTCACGTCACACGCCTACTACGACGAGTCAGTCGCACCGCAGAAATCTGCCAAGACATCCATAATCTAGCGGCACGCATCCGGCAGCAAATCTTTATTGAGAGGATTCTGCGTGACCTCCTGAGCGCGCAAAGCCACGCAGATTCTGCGACCCGCCTTTTGACCTCAACCTCGTCTTTGCCTCGAGTCCTCACTCTGGATGACTCCACCCTCCTTTTAACAAGAATGGAACGCCTCCGGCGCCGCACACATGCTCTCATCCCTCCGTGTGCGGTAACCCTCCCCCGTGGTCTTACCCGTGCTGAGGAGGTTGCGCTTCGGAGGATACGGGTCGGGGTTGCCCTAGCTCCAGCTGTGACACGCAAGTTGCCGCATTTCAAAGATTTATATCCCCGCCCCGGGTGTCCAGTCTGCAAGAACAGAGCCTGTATGTAAGGCGAATATCCACCACCTGTTGTGGGACTGCCCGGCGCTGAAGCCGACGAGAGCCGTTCACTTCTTGATTTAATCAAATCAGCCCACCTTTTTTCATTTATCTAAGCATCTTACTCATCTCTCGTTTCATAGATTTTATGCCCTGAGGCAATAAACATCGCTCCAAAAAAAGTCCTAGAACGTCTGATGGCGGGGAGGCGAACGGCGCGTGACGCCGGCACGAGGAGCGAGCTCGATTCCACCGCACTTCGGCGTCATCATCTTCGACGGCTGGTGCTGCTGCGTAAAGCCGCGGCTGCTGCTACAATGCTTTACCTCCCTCCACTCATCCGCCGCCACCACTAGTAACTCCTTTTTTCATTTTGTGCAACTCAGCAAATAGAAACGAGTGGATATACATCAACGGACATCGTCATGCAGCTTTGTCGTGTCGCGACAGACACACGCAGCAAGGTTCCCGCCTGCCGAGTGGCTGCATTGTGATCTACGTGGATGCAATAATCTAGACCGGGATACAAACACACTCCAGTCTGCTGCGCTTGCAAGCTTTCCCTTATTAAGCCGTTTGGGTTTCAATCTTGGAGCCTCCCGTGCAGAGATATTACTGTCCATTGGGGAGCTTTTCTATCTTGTTGCCATTTTCATGTTCCATGCTGGCCGTATTAGCATGCCTACTGACTCTTATAAAGTGAAACGCCTGCAGCGATTTGTGATTAGTAGCCGATTAAATTTAACATATCCATCGTCTGGCGGCACACACCCAGCAAATCCTCGTCGATAGCATTCTCGTAATCTACCGAAGTCCCGAAACCGCGCAGATTCTGCGACACTCCCAACAGCCCTACCGTCTCATTCTCTCATCACCTAACTCTAGATGGTTCCGCCGTTATTGCAACGAGCGTTGCGGAGATGGACCTTCTCCTCTGAAACGCATAAAAGCACTTGCGCTAGAGCTAAATAAAGTTTTCCTATCTACCTACCTACCTACCAAAAAAGAGCACCTCGGAAAATGTACAGGCGCGGAGAAAAGTAAACGGAGTAGGCTATTGGCTTGCAACATCTTTCGCGCGTTGCCTAATTTAAACTGCCATCAATGGTGTGTGCGTACTGGTAGAGAACGCCAGTGCGCTTTCCTGTGGACGAATAATGGTAGTTCATTCCCTATAGGGAACACGTGTTTGCACTTAGAACGAAATCGCGTGCTCCGTTTATGTCTCTACCTGTACACCCCCTCTCAAAAATATACAGCCCTAGGGGTTTACTTGTGAGGCCTGCAGCATGCCTAGTTTTAGATGCTCATTTGTCGTAAACTCTGGAAAGATAAATGAACGCCATTCCTCAATCCTCCCAAGCTTTCGTTTTTTAAATGTTCTAGGGAGCACTGCTGAACAGCTTACAAGCAAACCCCTTGGTCTGTACACTTTTGACATTGGCTGTAGGAGCGCTCTCAATCATCTCTTTGCGGCAGCCCTCGCCGCGGAGGCTCTTGCTCTTAGGAGCATCTGCTTTGCGATGGCCCTCACTCAAGCCGCAATTTGAACGTGGCCTATATTTCAACACATATCTCTGCCACGAATGCCTAGTAAGCACATCCCGCAAAACTGGGGCCGATCGTCCCCACCTGCTGTGGGTTGGCCCGGCAAGCAAGCCGCTGGGAATCCAGCACCTCGAAGCAGCTCGTCTCCTGCCGAACAGTGCTTTGTCATATACCGCTTGGACGCAGGCGCTGCACCATCACACTCTTTGACTTCATTATATCGGCCAATTTTTCTCTATTCATATCACCATCCTTTTTTCGAAAGTTATTACAAACTCCTCTTTTGTCCTCATTCAATATTCATCGCCTATAAAATAAATTAATCCGCTGTTTTGTTCAAATGAAAGGCGGGGACATCATGTTGCCCAGGTTATCCTACCATGTCGTTTTACACCACGTTGCACTCAAGTCTTAATTCACAAATTCAAGTGCCGAAGAAATTTATCAGCGATGGCGAGCATACTAGCTCGCCCGACTACGAAAAGCCTATCATCCTCTTTTACTGTTGTGGACGTAGTCAGAATCGTCATAGCTGGCGAGAGAGTGCAAGTGTAAAGCAAGGTATCTAGATAAAAGACTGTTCGGGTGCATGATGTTCTAGAATATGAGGCAACCTCTGAGCAGAACTTACCTCTACGCGTATGGGCCGGCCAGTAAGGATAGCGACTGATCACGGCATCAAATACGCAGTTACGTATTAATGAGGGTTACTGGGGCTTGACTACAACCTATATTAGGCTAAAAGGAAGCGACCCTTTATGCTATTAGATGAGAGAAACTTGGTTTAAAGGAGATGGAGTGTAGCCTAATAAACTAACATGCGGACTAGCTCTGGAACTAGAGAAAATGCATGGACATGAGCTGCGTAAAAAGTAATTGAAGGATATCGAATATGTACAGTACTCACGGATTGAAATAGGACATTCGGAGCGCTAACCTTGCAGTGCCACGCGGCATGTGGTAAACCACAGGCCGGCTCATTGGCTACTGGAAGGAACAATTCTGCTTTGTAGATGTTCTCCCTCTCGCGCCATACCACAATGCACCACCTTGGTTTCATGAGCGTCTACGGGCGGCACTCCATGAAGCGACGGCCACGCGCTCCGAATGTTCTATTTCAATCCGTGAGTACTGTACAAAGAGAAAAACAAGCTCGGGAGGCATCAAAAAGCAATGCGGTGAAATTGAAACTGCGATATTTTATTTTTAGGCTTTATGCCATAATTATAGCTGCAAACAGAGCACACCTTTCTGAAACATTGATTTTACTGCATGGTAACACACACAGTCAGCAGCGTCAATTTGGGCAACTAACCTAATGTTCTTTAAGAATGTCTGACTTTTTTTCATCACCTAGAGACGCAGTCTTGGCACCAGCTTTTCGCACGGTTTGGAGGCATTGCGGTTTCTTTCTTGACGGTTTTCGCAGCAGTTGACCATTAAAGCAGATTAACGAGGTGCGAACGTCGGCTTGCTTTTCTTCTCAAGTTCTTCGTTTAACCGCTGTCTTGTCATTTTATAAATGTCTGTTTCATTACTTTCGCCGTTGTACAGGTCTTCATAACTTCCGCAAAATCCAGTCTCAAAGTCTTTGTTATAATAGCAGAGGCAATCTCCATCGCATGACGTGAACGGGTAGGCATAGTGGCACTGTTTGGATGAAAATAATCAGGTTGTTAAAAAACGTAGTAATTCATGAGGCAAATCAAGCTGTCGCTTAAATTAAAAGAAGTGTAGTGAACAGGGAAGCCTACAATAAAAAAGGAGACTGCGTTTCAATTCGTGCGCTTTGAAATCTGCTTCAAATTCTGATCATTTTGTGCGTAACAGGCTTTGCACTCTAATACGCAGTACGGATGAGGGTGCGGGCTCGAAATTTATTGAATACAGGTAATTTTGTTCCTCTTGTTAGCATATTCTCAATTGTGTTCGCCGCAGAACAAAGGCGTCTCACATCTTTTCTCTAAGAACCTTGTTCTCCTCAATCTGTGGACAACCTATGTCTAGAAAACTTTATTCTGCAAAACTGTACTCCTGCTCCTATGCTACCCCATTTTGAAGTCACCTCTCTTAACGTCAGGAATCATTGGTTATGTACTTTTTGAATTACATATCTTACTGATGACCGATCGTTTTTGACTTCTACAATGGTAACGCACTGGAAATTTCTTCGCCGTTATTACCCCAAAAATAGAAAGTAGCAACTGGTATACCTAATCATAGGTGGAAGTGCGCTGGTTCACCTGTAAACTATACGCTAATCTACCTTACTAGCACATCCTGTAAATCATTTAAAGATATTTTCTCGAAACATGTAAGCAGTTTCCTGTAAAAATACTATATTGGTATCTCTTCGAAATGCCCTCAAATCAACTGGGGTTGTGGGCACTCGCTTACACACAACTGTTGTCGAACATACATTGTCCCTCTTGAGTTCTTGAAAACATTAGACGTGGTTTCATACTTTATATCATAACAGCAAGTGATATTTGTTTTCTGGGATGCAGAATTTTTACTCGCAATATCAGATTTTTATTATGGCTGAGAATTTCCGATTTTTCAGGATATACCATCTAAACAGTTGCATATAATCGGCTATTCTAACTTACTGTTTGCCGGATACTAGACCACGTGTTTACAGTTGTCTTTTAAAATGGCATAACTAAGATAAACAATTTTTATTATCAACTCTCCGCAGATGACAGCACTCTTCACAGAGCATTAAACAGCCACATAGTGTCGGTATATCTGCTAGAAGAAATAGCTGTATCCTGCGAAAAAACGCAAATGAAAAGGGTGCTTTCTATTACCGTATTAGGGAAAACATCCCCTGAGGCTTGAATACAATTACACTGCGCCATTAACAAAGGCTGATGATCAGAAATAGTTTTGTATTATACGAGGTTGCTGAATTGAGTGAGTTCTATTGGATGCATGTTTCGAGAGTAACCGCAAAGATGACAAGGCCAAAAGATAAAGCACAAAACACGAGCGCCCGGTTGTGTGTTTTTGCTGTAGTCTGTTTTTTTTTGCGCTTATATTTAAAGATACTTCTGTAGCACGCTGAATTCTCACCTGAAGTGGAACTCTGACAAACTTAACATCACGACTGCTGCGTAACAATTTTTTTTTTCTCCAGAAGACACCTACGATCCGCTCCATCATCTTTCAAACGTGTAGCCCGTGTAACTTTCGTAGCAGTTATTTTTTAATTTGCGAATACATTTAATTCCCGCACTTATGGGTTCATGAGTTTATGCGGGTTTAACGTCGCAAAGCGAATGAGGCTTTTAGAAACGCCATGGTGAAGGGCTCTGGACATTTCGACCACCTGGGGTTCTTTAAAGTGCACTGACAGTGCACAGTACACGGGCTTCTAGCATATCGGATTTCCGCGCTCAGTACATAAGTCTCTGAATAAAGAAAAGAAAAACGCCAAGCCTAACGAATATTTCGTAACAGATACTGAAGTATTGATTCCCTTGACTCTCCTTGCAGCTGGGGCCGTGTTTGTTTTATGCTTCTCTCGAGCGTAGTGAGGTCACCTAAGTTTTTATTTCAGTAACGACATACCCACTACAAAACAGTTATAAAAATAGTTAACCTTGTCATAGTAACGACCATTACGACATAAGAATTTGAGCACGTTGAGTACATCTGTCGTAATGTTACATACGAGCATTCTTATTTCCCAGTAACTATTTTGAAATGAAATTATCTAGATATATGATATGCATAAATCGTTGCAAGCACAGGAACATGAGGAAGACGACAGACAATCTCTACATCCAACTTCCATTGGAATTAGCACCTGCTGTTTCCTTACGTTAAGACCAGCACTGTTGTAAGCACATAATTATTTCCTTCTGATTTCTGCCGTAACCAGTCTACTAGATGTCTTTCTTAACCCTGTCTATAAACGCAGTATTTTTCTCCTTAGTACACTCTCCTCAATTTATAGCATCCCTTATATCTTGCGACTTGCCTAGCGCAGCGCGGCCTACGCGTTTAGTTGAGACGATGACAATGCGGCGCATGTCTCGAGAGGTGCGCTTGGGCTAGACCTGGCTCTGGGAATAAACGGACCCATCTCACTCTTGGGTTCTCCCCTAAGCATACCTGCACGGCTCTGATTGAGTTGTGACACCTGAGAATGTGGAGGTGCCCAACGTCGAGATGGTCGGTGAGCAGCCGCAGCTCAGCGTCGGTACGCTGCCTGCAAACGAGGTCGGACTTTTTGAATGCACCGAGGAAGCTATCGGCGTCACTTGTCTTGTGGATCGTCGAGACCCTTCCGGCCGGACATATAAGTAATGGTGAAATCAAATTCGTGCAGGCAGAAATCCAATATGCTATGCGACTGGAAGGGTCCTTTAAATTTTCAGCCAGCACAGCGAGTGATGGCCTGTGACGACATGAAATGGTCTGCCAAACAGGTATAGAGGAAACTTAGCAGCTAGATTATTTTGTCACCACCATCCTGCGGCCGAACTACACCGGCACCAAGCTTGCATCCGTGTGTACCTCCGTATCGGCATCGTCATCGAAATGTGCCAGCACCGGGTCGATTGGAGTCGGCGTCGTAACTCGTCGAAAGTCGTCCGCTATTTGCTGCCCCAGGAAACTGAAGAATCATCCCGGGTTAGGAGCATCAGAGGGCTAGTAAGCTGGTTGAAGTATTTAATGCAGCGCCGATAGTAGAAGCGCAGGCCAATGAACCGCCGGACAGCTTTTTTTTTGGCGGGAGCCGGAAAAGGCAGCAGCGGCAGCAAGTTTCTCGGGGTCAGCGCGTACTCCGCGTATTCGGCACTCACGCCGTGCCCGAGCAACTTCAATTCGGTGAATCGAAAGTGTCATTTTTGCGGTTTGAGGGAGACGTTGGCGGATCGTACGACTTTGAGTACAGCCCCGAGGTGGTGCAGATGTTCCAGAAAGGTTGGGGGAAATAATTAAGATGTCGAGAAGATAAACAAGGCATGTCCGCCGCTTCAAATCTGTGAGCACGGTGTCCATCACTCTTTGGAATGTTGCAGGAGCACAGCAGAGTCCGAGTTGGAGGACGCAAAATTCGTAGAGCCCGTCCGGTGTGACGAAGGCGGTTTGGTCACGGTCCCTATCATCAACTTCTATTTGCCAATAACCACCCATGAGGTCGACCGAGGAGAAGTATTTGCCTCGTCGAGGTCTATCGACGGAGTCGTCGATACCCGGCAGCGGATATACGTCTTTCGTGGTCATACTGTGAAGCTTCCTGTACACAACGGAGAAGCTCAGTGTTTCGTCTTTCTTTTTTACGAAGAAACAGGAGACGGCTACAGGTAGCTTGACAGTCGGATGACGCTGTCGGCGAGCATCTCGCTGACCTAGCTTTTGAATAGTATCTCTCTTATAAGGGGACACACGATAGGGCTGCTGATGGGTGGGCCAAGCGCCTTCATGCGCGATAATGCAGTGTGTAACTATCGATTTTTGTCACACTCTGGACGACCACTTGAAACATGCACCAAACTAACACAGCAGATACAGCAGTTTCCTCTTGTCTGCGGGTGGAAGGCCTGGGTTTGTGCCCACGTCGTCTACTGCGTCTGATTCAACTCGAGGCATAGTTTTCTGGCAAGAAAAGCATTCGAGTACTTCCTCCACGAAACAGATTGCGGTGTTCATAGCAAAATTTGTTAACAAGTACCTATGCACAACCGTCATGTAGGAAGCTAGGACCTCATGCCACATAAATCACCGTAGTTATTAAGAGAGCTACATTAGGCTCGACAAGCCGGAGTCCCGTATGTGGCTCCTTGCAGGGAACTAGCGAGGATGCTGACGCGTGTTGGTACCGCGATGTTATTATCTGCTACTCGGAGTGCGGATCGGGAACCCTTTTGCTAAGTCTTTTCTGTGGCCGTTTTGCTGGAAAACGTCATCAAGCTTTTCAGGAGGTCGATAGTGGTACTGTGCTCCAGCAGAAAGACGATTCCATGGATGACATCGCGAGAGCATTCTCGCAGAACGAGAACCGTGACGACGATTGCGGAGCGTCGCACCGTTACCCAGGCCGTACACATACCGAGTTGTGCGACATGTCCGCCGGCCATACGTATGTCTGGCCCTTTCCACGACGTCCTGACTCTTTTCAGGGTCGCCGTAAGTCGTCTGCTAAGGGTGGAGTAATCCGCACCGGTGTTGATCAACTCGCTGACCTTCGTGTCGACAAGAACAGGGATGCACAAGGAGATCCGCCCTTCGACGCGGTCTGTCGATGGCGATGGGAGTGACTCGTGCGGTGGGGCGCCGGAATCTGGTCGACGACTTGGGGTTCAGTGTCGGGGCGATTCAAGGAGCGTTGTGGAAAGCTGTTCTCCGATATGACGGTCGACGTCATACTGGTGATGCGGGGAAAACTGTGTGGCAGTGGGGCGTGCGACGTCGGGGCAGTTACATCGGTGCGACAGCGGAAGCTCTTCGGCGAATTTGCATTCGGTGGCATCGCCCCCAAAGGGCGCCAGATATCGTTTTCCCGATGAGGGCTCGAAGAAACACGTTGCGCTGCGGCATAACGTGACCCAGAAGGCAAAGAGCGGAGTGGCGAAGGCGGTCGCGACTCGCTGCGCGGAGAAGGTGGCCTACTACGCTGGCGATTGACGTACTCGTCAATGTCCTGTTGCTACTCATTAGGTCGTATAAGACGGATCTCATGGGAAAATCCTCGCTGTCCCAGTTGGCGATAAGAGCACCGCTTGTAGAGACTTACCTCGCCACAGTGGTAGCACCCTTAGCGGAAACTAATACGTTGGAATATATTTCGGGATATTCATAATGTATTTTAAACATATTTTGTATTCATGAAATGCACTAAAAGTATGCCGAAAATATGTTCCTGAAATTTTATGCTTAGTATTCCAAATATATTCTGAAAATCTGCCAAAATGACATCACTTAAAGCAAGCATCGAACACATTTCAAATATATGAAAAAAACATGAAATCGGTTTTAGCATCTTGTCAATATATTAAATGTGTACTTTCGTAAATATAAAATTAACGCGTTCGAAGTACACCTCACTTAAAGCATGTTTCGAGCACGTTTCATATACGTGAAAAATATATGAACGCGTTTTTAGCATCTTGTCGATATATTAAATGAGCATTTCCGTAAATATGAAATTAATGCACTCGAAGTACACGTCACTTAAAGCATGCTTCGAGCAAGTTTCAAATAGGTGAAAAATTATGAATGCGGTTTTAGCATCTTGTCCACATTTTAAAAGTGTATTTCCGTAAATACGAAATTAATGCATTCGAAGTACCCGTCACTTAATGCATGTTTCGAGCACGTTTCAAATACGCAGAAAATTATAACTGCAGTTTTATCATTTGGTCAGTATATTAAATGTGCGCTTTCGTAAATATGAAATTAATTCATTCCAAGTATACGCCACTTAAAGCGTGTTTCGAGCACGTTTCAAACACGGGAAAAAATATGCATGCGGTTTTAACATCTTGACAATGTATTAAAAGTGTACATTCGTAAATGTGAAAATAATTCGACTCAAGTATGCTTCAATTTTAAGAAACGGGCAGTCTATTTAAACATATTTGAAGCACACTCCTAATCGCATTGCAGGAAATGGCCTTTGCATGTTTAATATGTATTAAAAGTGTACTTTCGCAAATACGGCATTAATTCCTCCAAAGTACACTTCAATTCTAACTAATGAGCTGTCCGTGTAAACGTATTTGCAGCACACTTCAAGCTGCCGTTGAACACTTAGCGCTCGAAATCGCGTGTCGGGAAATGAAATGTTGGCAATGTATTTAAAGTGTCCTTCCTTTCTTCCATAGTTGCCTTAACAAAGAGAACACCTTCGCATCATACATGTTGTCGGGAATTTTAGAACATTGAGAGGTGCAAAATAAACTACGGAAAGAAAATGATTAAACAATATCAGCCAGAATTATTGTATATTTGTTATAGACACAGCATACAACCCACAAAATTGTCAAAGCAGGACATAAAATTGTTTTCTTCCGGGATTTAATGTATTTTCTTGAAGATAATTTACTTTCATCCTGCTATACCTGAAACTTTTTTTGGATGCCTTTACATTTTTCCCGTTCTCAATTTGTATTCATTTTTCTTATGGCTTGAAATATACCCTTTTTCTACGCTTAAATGCGCATTTGCAGTTTTGTGTATGTCTAGAGCTATGTGAATGCGACATATCTTAAATAGCACTACAATTATGTCGTATGCACAAATAGGCCTCACTGTTGATACTACGTTGTTTCTTTTGTTTTATAACTTGCTTTATTACGTGGTATTTTTATTTCTGATGCTCGTTATGATTGCTTAATTTTGAAATATTGTGTTCTGGCATGCGCTGAGCTCTGATTTTGTGGAAGCAAATATGTATCTTATATGGGGGGGCGGGAACCAGTCAAGCTGTCCAGCTGTTTTCCCTAATCTGGCCCATCACGTTGATAAAAATAAAGGCTATTATAATCATAAATATTAATAATACTGATATGTGCCCCTGTGGAAGAAGAAAAAAAAGCGCCTGCATCCGTGGAGAAAGATGTTTCTCTCCCGCTCGCGCGCTCAGACCACTTAGGGACAGCCACAGTTTTGGGTCTCGTCTCCGGAGGTTCTCCTTCGAATTGCTCGTAACATTTGGTGGAGCCGAGCTAGGTAACGCTTCCCGACTACCGCACTCCACACTGCATCACAACGGACCCCACACCTGTCCACCAGCGACCCAGCCACCGTATTCGCGCAGAGTCGGCTGAATTTGGGTCCCTTCCCCCACCCGAATGAACGACGCAGCCTCGGCCACCGAGTCTAACTGACATGGCCACTGACACCGGGTCCCCGGCGCCGACCAAGCCTAGCCCGGTGAGTCCAACTGCCATGGGCACTTACCCCCGGCTCCTGGCGCCGATCCTTTGCCACCCACCGCTACCACCTCCATCTTTTCACGGTAACGTTTTCGAAGACGCTGAGAATTGGCTGGAGACCTTCGAGCGGGTCGCCCGCGACAACGGCTGGAGCGACGAGCGCAAGCTCCACAACGTATACTTTGCTCTGGGAGAATCTGCCCGGACGTGGTTTGAAAACCACGAGACTACCCTGCCCACCTGGGAGACATTTTGCCAGAATCTCCTGGCTACACTCCCCAACGCCCACCGCCGCGAGAAGGCTGAAGCTGGTCTGCACTCCCGAAATCAGCGCACGAATGAAAGTGTGCGCATGTACATCGAGGACATGGCCCGTCTATTCAAGCGTGCCGATCCCAACATGACTGAGGAGAAGGAGCTTCGCCATCTGATGCGAGGGGTTAAGCAGGAGCTCTTCGCAGGCCTCGTATGCAGCTCACCCCGCACTGTAGCGGAATTTCTCACCGATGCGGCCACCATATAGTTCACGCTCCAACAACGGGCCCACCAGTACAATCGGGACATCAACAGCGTTGTGCCAGAAATCTTTTCGTCGTGCCTAGGCGGCAGTACAGATACATTGCGCGAACTGATTCGGTCAGTCGTCCGTGAGAACTACAACAATTCCGTATGCCAAAGGTTGCGCCAGGGCCCCTGGCAGCGCCGACAGAAGTCGTCAGGGACGAAGTGCGGGAGGTTGCGCAGGCGCCTCCTGTTCCCGAAACGCCGCCCCAGTTCGATGCCCGACCCACATATGCATCCGTTGTACATCGCTAGGCTGGCTACGGTCCCGCTACTCCGACACCTGCCATGAGCGGCATTGGCACATGTCACGCAACCGCACCTGGCTCCGCTGTTCAGTCGAAGTCTGCTGTCAGTAGCACCACCCCATATTATGCAACTGCCCCTGCTACAGCTCAGCCACGTCCTCGGAAGTCAGATTTGTGGCGAACACCGGACCGCAGGCCTCTGTGCTACCACTGTGGGGAGCCCGGTCATCTCTACCGAGCCTGTCCGTACCGCCAAGTGGGTCTTCGCGGTTTCCGACCTGACGCACCTTGTCCTCAGAACGGTGAACGACCGCCTGAGATTGCGGAGCATCTCTGGGTGCGCCAGAACCGCGTTTACCCTGGAAGGCGCGAGTCCCGTTCGCCTTCATCACTCCGCTATCGTGCGTCCAGCCCCGGCCGCCAGAGTAGTTCCGCTGGCCGTCGCTCGCCCAGTCCTCGTCGGGAAAACTAACACGAGCGACCTCTGCAGGCAAGGCCGCTGACGTCGAGATGGGTCAAGATCCTGCATCGCGGAGCCATTGAGCCGACGATACCTAGACAGAGAGGCAGCGACAGTACCCGATACGCTGGATCCGATTTGCGGGTGACAATTGATGGCACTGAGGTTACCGCGCTGCTCGATACCGGTGCTGATTATTCCGTTAAGAGCACTGCATGCCTTTGCTGGAGACCTTGAAAAGGTTATGACGCCTTGAACGGGGACCCCCATGCGCACCGCTGGTGGCCAGCTAATTTCCTATGTTGGCAAGTGCACGAATAGGGTTGGAATTTGTGGTTTCACGTACGTAGGTGAATTTGTCGTGCTCTCTCAGTGTTCCAGACACTTGATTCTGGGGATCGACTTTCTGCAGGCCAACGGTTCTTTGATTGACTTTACGGACGCACGTGTCACGTTCTCGACCAAACAGGCCGTGGCCCGCTTTGACTCCCGAGATCCTTGCAGCAACGCTCTGCGCATTGTCCAGAACGACGTCACGGTGCCGCCACGGTGCAGTGTCCTGGTGCTCGTGCGGAACGACCTATTCCACGACTACGAAGGCCTGGCAGATGGCCATACTTCACTGCTGCTTGAGCTGGGCCTTGTTGTTGCCCGTGGTCTCGTCCAACTACGTGACAGCCGTACCAACGTCCTCCTGACCAACTTTTCCAACGAATATCAGCACCTCATCAGAGGCACAGCTATTGCCTTCCTTCACAACGTTGCAGAGGTCCCATATTTGTGCACCGTGGGAGGACCCACTCCAGAGAATGCTGCCCACACCACATTCTTCAGTCAGTCAAAATAAATCCGGCCTTGCCGTCTGTTCAGAGGGATCTTATGTCGGACCTCTTGGCAGACTGCGGACAGTTTCGCTACGTGTTCGAAGGTCGGCCGCACTCCACTCGCCAAGCACCGTATCATCACTGATGCGACTACGCGACCAGTCTGCAAGCGTCCCTACCGTGTTTCGCCGATGGAGCGAGAACCCATTCAAATTAAAGTTGCCGAAATGCTTGCGAACGATGTCTTCAGCCGTCCACCAGCCCATGGGCATCGCCTGTGGTTCTTGTCAAAAAAAGACAACCTTCTGCGTTTCTGTGACTATCGAAAAATATAACGTGACCAAAAAGGACGTTTACCCACTGCCCAGGATAGATGACGTGCTCGACCGATTGCGGGACGCCCGATACTTCTCGTCCTTAGATCTTAAAAGTGGGTACTGGCAGATCGAAGTCGACGAAAGAAACAGAGAAGACTGCTTTCCTGACGCCCGACGGCCTCTATTAGTTTAAGGTGCGCCCATTTGGTCTGTGGTCAGCACCGGCCACGTTCCAACGCATGATGGACACCGTTCTCTCCGGCTTGAAGTGGCAGTCCTGCCTGGTGTACCTGGACGATGTCGTTATATTTTCGACCACGTTTGACCAACACTTGGAGCGGTTGCGCATTGTGCTACAAGCACTCAAATCCGCACAACTCACCATCAAAGCCGAGAAATGCAGTTTTGGCTTTGAAGAACTTCGCTTTCTTGGTCACGTTGTCAGCGCACAAGGTGTTCGCCCAGACCCTGACAAGACCGCTGCCGTCTCAGGTTTTCCACGCTCAAGTGACAAGAAGGCCGTTCGCCGGTTTTTGTGTCTGTGCTCGTATTATCGGCGCTTTGTTCAAGATTTCTCCCGAATTGCCGAACCGTTAAACTCACTGACTCGAGAACATGCCCTTCTTGTGGGGAAGCGACCAAGAGGCTGCATTTGTCGAGCTTCGCAACCGTCTACACGTACTCCGATACTCGCCCATTTCGATGAACATGCTGCCACGAACATCCACACTGATGCCAGCAATGTCGGCCTTGGTGCGGTACTGATCCAGTGGCAAGAAGGTGCAGAACGGGCCATCAGTTATGCCAGCCAAACACTTACTCGCGCCGAGACCAATTATTCTACGACGGAGAAAGAGTGCCTTGCAGTGATATGTGCCATCAGCATGTTCCGGCCGTACCTCTACGGGCGACCCTTCCGTGTAGTAAGCGACCGCCACTCCTTATGCTGGCTAGCGAGCCTCAAAGACCCCTCAGGACGCTTGGCTAGATGGAGCTTACGCTTGAAAGAATAAGACTTAGCAGTCGTCAACAAGTCGGGCCGTAAGCATCAGGATGCGGATTGTTCGTCGCGTGTGCCTACCACAATCGGTCCCGAGGAGCCCGCGGATGATTTTTTTTTCCTGTGTGCTATTAGTACCACGCAAATGCCACAGCTTCAGCGGGCGGACTCGGAGTTCGCGCCGCTCCTCGATTACCTCGAAGGCGTCGAAGCTCGCACCCCGCCTGCTTTTAGTCGCGGGCTCCACAACTTACTTTAGAACCTGGTGTTCTCTACAAGCGCAACTTTTCCAGCAACAGAGAAGCGCTCCTGCTTGTCGTACCATCACAGCTGCGGCCAGAGATTTTGAATGCCTGTAATGATGCACCCTCTGCCGGCCATATCGGAGTAACTCGTACACTCGCGCGCATTAAGCAGAAGTATTATTGGCCCAGGTTACTCCCATCAGTGCTGGCCTGCGTAAAAACATGCCGCGACTGCCAACGTCGTAAGTCTCCTCCGTTGAAACCAGCCGGATTTCTTCACCCCGTCGAACCACCGAAGACCCCTTTTCACCAAGTGGGCATGGACCTCCTTGGCCCTTTTCCGAAGTCTTCATCTGGAAAGCGTTGGACCGTCATTGCCACCGACTATCTGACACGGTACGCTGAGACCACGTCTCTTGTCAAAGGCACTGCTGCTGAAGTGGCGCAGTTCTTCGTACACAACATTGTCCTGCGTCATGGAGCCCCCGCCGTTGTTACTGACGGGGGAACTGCTTTCACTGCCCGCTTAACCCAGTCCGTGATGACCCTTACGCACACCAGCTATCGAAGTGCTACGGCCTATCATCCACAGACAAACGGATTGGTAGAGCGACTCAACCGCACTCCAGCCACATGCTTTCTATGTATGTTGACGCCGAGCATCGAACTTGGGATAGCATTCTTCCGTACGTAACGTTTGCCTACAACACCGCCCTTGAATAACACCATCTGCCGGGCTAGTTGGTTGCGATCCATATGTATCAGCAGCGCGAACTCAAAAAGGAAGAAGAAGGAGAAGATAGTACATGAGTGCTCTGTACTATCTTCTCCTTCCTTTTTGTGTTCGCGCTGCTGATGCATATGAAACACCGCCCTGCAGGAGACAACCCGACTGACACCCTTTCAGCTTGTCTTCGGTCGGCAAGTGACTACTCCGTTGGATGCTATGTTGCCCGTTGACCCCTACTGCGACTCTGGCGCTGACCTCGACGCAGACACCTCCGTTCAGCGTGCTGAGAAGGCGCAGCAATTGGCACGCCTGCGAATTAACCGCCAACAGGAGACTGACGCCGCTAGGTACAACCTCAGACGCCGCTTCGTCAGTTACACGTCTGGCGACTTGGTGTGGGTGTGGACACCTGTTCGTCGCCGCGGCCTTTCTGAAAAGTCGCTGCGCAGAGACTTCGGCCCTTACAAAGTAGTGCGCTGCATCAGTGGTGTGACGTATGCAGTTACTTCCGTCTAAGCGGCTTGCCCATCGACCGTACTGAAGTCGTGCACATTGTTCGCATGAATCCTTACCATGACAGACTCCCTGACTGAACAGCGGTTCACTGCAGCTGTACTTTGCTGATATTTCCCACCTAGCCGCCTCGTGGTGATGCTGCTCAAGAGGGGGCAGTGATACGTGCCACTGTGGAAGAAGAAAAAGCGGCTGCATCCGTGGAGAAAGAAGATGTTTCTCTCCCGCTCGCGCGCTCGGACCACTTAGGGACCGCCGCAGTTTTGCGTCTCGTCTCCGAAGGTTCTCCTTCGAATTGCTCGTAAAAAATTTAATTATCACTATTATTATGCGCTAGTCCTTAAGCTTCGGTGGGCACGAATACCCCATAAAAGTTGCGATTATTGAGGCACTCGGCACATGAGGTCCATTAGAATCTCAATATAGTACACTGGAATACTCATATCACGCTGACACCGGCGTCCTGAAAGTCCTCAAGCATTTCCTTAGAAGAGGCCGATGATACCACGCCGGTAATTGTGTATTTAGTACAATTTGCACAGGTGTGAAAGGTTTACCTGAAAAAAACTAATGTGGATTAGCTCAGCTAATCCAGGATATAAAAAGCGAACGCGAGATTGAGGTCTCCACTGACCCACGGAACTGG
Source organism: Amblyomma americanum (assembly GCA_030143305.2). Lineage (NCBI taxonomy): Eukaryota > Metazoa > Arthropoda > Arachnida > Ixodida > Ixodidae > Amblyomma > Amblyomma americanum. The sequence continues at coordinate 115,809 of JARKHS020031198.1, forward strand.
TTGTGCGCCTTTCCTTTCGTGAAAATGAACGGCCTTTGCAAAGTTGTAAATATCAATGAACTCTATGAACGCCGTCGGCTCACTTGTTTTGTTTGGTTTTTGAGGAAAGTAAATGGCACAGTACCCATCTCACATATCTCGGTGGACACCTGAACCGCGCCGTAGAGGAAGGGATCAAAGAGGGAGGGAAAGAAGAAAGAGAAAACTGAAAATTGAAAGTTGGATTTTGAGGAAAGGCGCGGCGCTGCGTAGCGGCGGAACATCTTTGGCTCGGTGCTAATAGTGGCGCATGCGCAGTTGTGACTAGGGAGCGAGAGAGAGAGAGAGTCGGCGGCGGCCACCTGCGCCGTGCGTGACGTCACTCGTGCTTCGGCATACGCCGGCTCGCGCGAAGCGTGGTGTTTACTACCGTAGTGAAGCTTTTCGCTTCAAAAGACGCCCAGGGTGAGCAATGCAGCAAGTCCGGCATGCATTGTGCATCCGAATATCTCCACAGAATGTCCATCTTGCCGAAAGGAGGCACATAAGAAATTTACAAGTTACGGCTGAGTGTTCCCGGATCATTTTGGAGTTTTCGACTTTTTGGGCTTTCTACACTATGTGGAAGCGCCACTGGGATCTCACTGGCGTTATTCCGGCCGGGTGATACCAGGGAACATTTTTTGTCGTCAGACTGGCGAAAAAGGGCGCCGGACGCTGACCAAATGAAGCTAAATATATAGCTCGCATCCTAATATGATATTATACATAACTACCGCTTAAATAAAACACCTTAAAAGAGTTAAGAGGGGGTCCGGAGCAGACAACAAGATCGAAGCCAGAGACAGCGACAGGAACAGCGCTGCCTGCAGTGGTGCGGCACTCATTGGTCGTCGTTGTTGCCTGTGAGGCGATGGGACATGCTGGCGGTGCGGGATTGGCTAGGAATTGGTGCATACCCAAACCGGAGAAAAATTAGTCTGGACTTGCCTGAAGCGGAATATTAATAGAAATAGAGGAATTGGTAAAACGAAGGAAAAAACGAGAGACTTGGGATTGAAATGAAAATTAGCGAAACAAAAGGGCGAGGTTTAAGAATACTTTAAAGGTAATGGTAATAACTAAATAAATTTTGAGAGTAAAATAAAGTCAAATGAGAATTAAGAAAAAATCTTCCGGTCTCGATAACATACCTGTCAAGAACCTCACACACCGGGGCCTAAGGGCATGCCCTTTAAAGGGCGCACCGAGGAGAGCAGGGCAGGACGAGCAAACCACAGTCTAATCCACAGCTTAACCACAGTTGAATCGAGCGAGTGGAGTTTGCAAATACATAATTCTCTGCAGTGCGAAACACCCGCAGGAAAGGAAAAAATTATATAAGGATTCAATGTCCCCGCATAACACACAGATTCGACGGCGTGAACCTTGAACTGCAAAAAGTCTGAGATGAGAAATCCTGCAGGGCAATAGCGTCATGGAAACCTCATATTGCTTTCAAGTAGATGAACGATCATTCCAGGGCAATTTTAAGTGTTCTTAGTCCGCGGTAGCAAGTATTGGGTCATGGATGAGGTTCTGGTGTTGCTGGAAACGTTCTTAACGGCACACAGTCAGCAGAGTAATGTTTAGAAGGATTTAGGCAATAGGCCCATTGATGTATAATATCACTATGAAATATGCCATCGAATTTGAAGTAATGCTTCAGGGCTCTAGTATCTAATGGAAATTCAATTGTTACACATAAGGGGCACAAAAACATTGGGGATCGTACAAGAGACCAATCCTCAACCAATACTAAGGGGTAGTCCCAGAGAATGATTTCATGAGAAATATAGCGGGGAAGAATTTAAAGGACGAAACGAATAGCGAGAATTTCAGCAGCTAAAAAAAACTCCAACCTAGTGCATGAGAAAAAAACACCTACTGCTGCTTCCTCACCATGTTAAGAGACGTCTGGGAAAATAACTGCGTGGCTTGGATACTTGAACAGATGTTCTTCTTGGAGGCAATTTAGCACATTGGCAGTGAAAGTCATTGCACAATGCTGCAGTGTGTGGTCGAATAAAGCAGGTGGAGCATCCTGCACATTGCCAACGCATTGCACGCACCGATGCGAGACTGCACTTCAAGGCAGCAGGTACTGTGTAAACATTAATTTAGGCAACTCGTACTGCGGCCAATTTTCATCTAGAAACAAAGCTGGTTGTGTCAAAAAATTGATGGAGCCACTCCAGGAACGGGCTCAAGTCCGCGTAACAGGATATGCGCTGTGAGAGGCTGGAAACTAGAGTTCGTGTCCCGTTCGCGGGCTTCCAGAAGGAGAACAAGTTTGGCCACTGATTTTGGAAAACCGAGGCAAAACCGTACAGTGCACCTGAGGTTGAATATATATCCAGGAAAATCGCATATCAGAACGCAACCTAACTCCAAAATTAGTCTTACCTATGTCTTTTAGAGTAATAAAAGAGGATCGATGCGCATAAAACGTTTCTTAATGCTGATTGACGTCAGACACCGAGAGCCCGCCCTCATTTCAGGACAATACTTTTGATATGTGGTCGCCAGTCTAAATGAGGATCGCATATAACACCTCGATATTTTAAGAACTCAACTTATGAGATTTGGGCGCCATGATACACTAGAGAGATGTAAACAGCGAACGCTGGTGGCAAAAAGAAAAGGGATTTTTCCACGTTGAGAATTAAATATAACTTAACGCAGCTAAACTTCCAGGGCATTGCGGAAGGCTGGTAAAGTGAACGAACATCTCTAGCAGATGCAAAAAAGACTATGTCATGCGCAGAGGCATACACTTTGATGTCACCGTGAATAGGTATGCCCCGCATGAGTATGTTAAAAAGTAAAGGTGGCAAGACCGATCCCTGAGGCGCACTTCTACTATGTGAAATGGTTTCGGAACTAAAGGAACTGCCGAAACAGAAGAAACGTCTGTCATTTTCGGATTTGCAATACCATTCAAGAATGAAAAAAGGCGGCCGCATTTGTTCAACGTTGTTCATGAATATTGAATGTTGTACGCTGTCTTATGCTGCGGTGATATCCAAAGCTACTGAAACCGCGTACTTTTTCTTCTTTTTTCCAACCTTAATTCTGGTTTTAAAGTTATAAATGAGCCGTCCAGATCAAGCACCCTCGACGGAACCCTATACGAGAAGCACTTAAAGCATGTAGTGCCATAACGTGATTTTCAAGGCTGCTGTGAGCAATGCGTTCAAAAATTAATATTAAATCAGAAAACAAAGAAATCGCCCTAACAATAAAGATTATAAAACCTTTCTTAGGATCTTTGTGAAGTAGCCTACTTTCGCAATTTTTCAGTCGGAGGGAGCCAAGTTATCTCAAGGGTAGCGCTAACAATACGCAAAACATCACAGATAAAGTCTTGTGCATGTGTCTTCAACATATCGATAGTCACCCGTCGCATCCAAGAGCTTTAGGTTGAGGCCAGAATCTATAAAAATAATTCCCACTGTTGAACAAAAATGTAGTTTGAGTGCGGCGTGGGTAAGACGAACGGAACCACCAAGGGCGCTTGGAAGTTGGGAAGAAATAGCTTGCGCTGTCTGGTGAAGCGGATTTTGCTTCCAGGGGCAGTAACAACACTGACCCTCTAACGTGAGAGGACGGCGAATTGCGGTTGCTTTCAGTGAACCGGTACAAATCTTTGTGATTATTTCGGCTGTATAGGTAATTGTTCAAATTTGCACTGCACTCCTCGTTCCTCATAATAAATAGTTCTTTTAAATGAAGCCGAAAAAAAATTGAACTTTATTTCAATAAAGGCCGCGTTTGGGCGAGTTGGTTTTCCATGCTGAACGTAAAAGCTCAAGAAACAAGGACACACAATAAGACAGACAACACGAGCGCTGATGTTGTCTTTCTTATTCTATGTCCTTGTTTCTTGCGCTTTTACGTTCAGCTCGAACTTTATCCAATTCCGCTGGCAGTGGTTATGTTAGAGGCTCTTTCATGCAGGTTTTCTAGGCCGATTGCTTTCTCGTACTCATCATTCCACCGCAGGGAGGGCTGTTGGGTTTTGACCGCAGATTGGGCCGTGAACACGAAACAATCAGTCGCACCTAACACGGAGCAGAGAACTTGTTGAACGTGATTCAAGTAATCAGATGATGCGATGGACGAGAAACACGAATGCACAAGTTTTGGAAAATTACGTTGTTGACGAATTATTATGGAGAAGCCGTCGCCCTAAGGGGACAAAATAACACGTTGAAAGGTATTAGAAAGTGATCGTTGCAAGAACCAGAACCTACAGTACACCTTGAAGAGACCTGTACCCCGTACGCTGCCAACGTTAAGTCAATGACAGATCAAGAATCAGTACGCATGTTAATTACTCCTCAACTATTGCAGCACCGCACGTACGTTGCCGATGCGCACGTTCACAGAAGTTGCCCACGTACATCTGTACGGAAACCACGAATTACGTGATGGGGATTTAAATTGCCAGCTATTACCACAGTGTTTTTAGAACGCAAAAGATCGTTTCAATAATCTCTCATGTGGGCACTTGAAGAAAGTTAAGATTAGCGATGGTAAGGGTTGGTTAACTTAGGTTTGTGAACAACTTATATGTTGGCGACAAACATGCGCCCGATAAAATATATTTGAAGAACTTAAAGTTAGTGTGCCAACACCCTGGCCACAATTGAAGGCTGCTCAGAATACCAAATGAAAATGTTTCAGAATGACCTAATTGGAAAAAGTTAACTTCCTTGGAGCGAAATTATTTCTGGATGAATTACGAGACAAGCTACTGTAAAGAGTGACAATAAGATGCGTTTTAACGACGATTCTACTGCGGTGCCTTCAACCCCATCAAGGTTACTTTAAAAGTGGAAAGGCTGGGACAGCCTCTTTTAACAAATCGGTCTTTGCCGATTTATTGGGGAACGTTCCCTGCTTTTGTTGTTTGGGAGGGCATATTTCGACGCAGAGGAAGGAGCTGGACGCTTATGGGGACTACTCGCCATCTCGACGTCCGAAGAGCAAACGTCAGAAAGGCGGATATCCCCGACACCATGTATTGGCACAAACGAGAGGCAGCAGTAATTGGAATTGATAATAGGAGGACCAGTTGGTGGAGCGGGAAGACCAACAGCTCAAGGAGATAACTGGCTAGAAATAACCTGGGAGAGAGCTTCAGTAATGGTTGTCTACATGCGATGCGCAGCGCATGCGAGCGCAATCTCAACAGTTGAGACCGCAGAGTTGCATCGCCTCTACGTTAGACCCAGGGCTCCTAGCACGGCATGCATAAAAATGCTTTGCCCTGTTTAATAGTGCACATATATCAGATCTGAAGCACGTTCTGGGCTAAAATATTTCCATAACATTCTTCTCATGGGAACATTTAGGACAGCCAGCATAATCAGCGGGATGAACGCCGCAACAGAGACAGCATCTGCGCCCATCAGATGTGCAAAAGTATGCGGCATGATCGCCCCCGCAAAGTCGGCAACACCTTGCTGATTTGTAACCTTGCTGTTATGACCAAAGTGCAAGAAATTCTGCATTGCAAAAGTCGTGGTTGTAGTGGGTCGACGCGGTGCACCATGGACGAAACCTTAAGCTCACGTGGGCACAAAGGCAGAGCAAAAGTTGTGATCACGGACTCTGTCTTCACGCGAGAGCCCTCAGCATATCTGCTACACCAGAATACTGATATCACTCCAACACCGGCATCCTGAAAGTTACCAAGCGTTTCCTGAGGAGAGGCTGATGAGTCGACGATCGGATGATGCCTCTGGTGCAAAATAGTTGCTCAGGTATGAAAGGTTTGACTTGACAAGATGCGAAGGATGTATAATGCAGCATGCCCGACATGCAGTGCACATCCGAGGTTCGGCACACAAGGCGCCTTCTGTGCAAAGGACGCACCTCAGAAATTTCCAAGTGACTGCTGATTTCTGCTGCTCCTGGATCATTTTAAGACTTGTGTTTTGGGGGCTCGTTCTCCAGAAGGTAGATGCACCACTGCTATCCAGCTGACGCCGTTGCGTCCGAATGAATACAGGGCAAGCTTTGGGGTGGCAGACTGGCGAACCAGGGTGCCGGACCTCCACCCGGGAGAGCTAAATGCGTAGCTCATTTATGATCTTAAATGAAAAGATGTCACTGGTCATCGCCCGATTCCTGGCGCTTCCACCTCCTCGTCTTCTCTGCATGCGCACATGCGGCGCGCCCGGCAGGTTGAGCGGTGTAGCAGTTGTCCCTAGGAAATTGAAGCTAATGCTGGCGCGAGGTAAGAAGACCTGCGATTGTTTCGTTTTGTCGAGCCACGTGAGCGACGCGGTGATGTGTAGAGGTCACTTTTGCAATCACATAGGTGACGGCACTCAGCCAACTGGGTCCTTAAATGGCTGAGCGTATTTCGTCAAGAACTTCTGATACAAGCCTCGGAGGCGCATCTCATTCCGAATCCAAACCAGACTACCCGGTTTTTAGGTCACGGCAATATGCTTTTCGGGGATAGCGGACCAAGGCACGGTCGTTTCATAGGACGGTTCGCAAACGAGCAAGACGACGGACTCCCTGAGCGAGGCACAAATGTTACGACACGTAAGGGGCATCGTGGGCGGATAATGAGAAAATCATGTTCAGGAAGATTTACCGTAAGCGTACGCAGAGAAAAAGAGAGAGGACTATTCAGTTATTCAATGTTTAGCAGTGTTATATGCGTCCTTGTCACACGGTAATACGGCGTCCCAGTTGAACGTTGCATGCGTGGAAATCAGGTAGATGAGAATCCGGTTGAGGCGCTCTTTAAGACTATTTGTCTGTGGATACCATGGAGACGAATGATGGTATATTGAGCCGCAGAGCCGCCGCAATTCTTGCAGACTTCGGCAGTTAACTTTCGGGCTTGGTAAATGATGATTGTTCGAGGGGTGATGTGTCAAAGGTTATTTGATGAGGTTTTCTTAGATAGCAGTTAATATTGGAGGTTTATACATTAGGAGTGAAGGAACGAGCGGCTGACTTGGACCTAGGCCACAATAGAAGAGCCTGCCGTGGATTCACGTGCCACAACACTGCGCCTTCTTTATTTTCGTCCTCTCGCGGTCAAGCTTTCGCCATACTCTCGGCGCAGCCACAGGAGGGCACTATAGGACCACCCGCCTAGACTTCCCGCCGAAACCGCCGCAAGTCGCGACATACCAGCGTCCACGCACGCGCCTCACCCTTATAACTGGGACCAGAGATTGCGCTGGGCGAGGAGGCACTGACTAGCCCGAATGCCTAGGTGACAAATGTCGCGCAGAGAGTGGAAATATGATGCTGCGAAGTGCAGCTGAAAGAAAAGGGTGGGGAAAGTCTGCTGAGCGATCGCACCACAAGGGCTCAGGCGAGCACTTGAGGAACAATGTCGGAATCGGTGAGAGCTCCCGAAAAGCCTTGAGCTCGCTGCCATCCTGCTGTGTGGAATAGAATGCGGCCCAGTCGATGGTTGAAGCTGGAGAGTCAACCGCAGCTACACCCGAAAGGGCATCAGTGGCGCTGTTATCGACTCCCATTACGTTACAAATGTCGTTTTTAAATTCCGAGATTTAAGCGAGATGGTGGAGTTACCGGGACACGTATTTCATTGAGTTGCTCTGAAAAACGTACGCCAGTGGCTTATGATCGGTGAGTACGTGAAACTTCCATCCTTCCAGAAAATGTCGAAAGTGCGGTATGGGAGCGTTGATTGCGAGTAGCTCGCAGCCAAAGACGCCGTAGCGGATCTCAGCAGGAGGTAGCTTTCGAGAGTAAACGAACAAAGGCTGGCACTCGGAGTTAATGAGGTGGTGTAACACAGCTCCGACAGCCACGCTTGAGGCATCCACCATCAATATAGTAAGGCCTTTGCTGCGCGGGTGGATCAGAAGCACAGCGCTAGCGACACCAAGCTTGGCAGTAGTAAAGGCGGCCTGGGCTTCTGCTGACCAGGTAACGGCAGAGGACGGTGCACCGGTTGACCGAACGAGGCCAGTGATTGGGTGGAGCAGCTCTGTGCTGTGCGGAACGAAGCGCCGGGAAAAATTCAGCAGCCCCCGGAATTGGCATAACTGGCGCAGTGTAGTATGCTCGGGATAATCCTGGATGGTCTTGACGTGGAACGGAAGCGGTAGATACCACGCGATGATATATGATCTCTCATGAATTCAAGCTCTGAGGCAGTGAAGAGACACTTGGCTGCGTTCAGTATCAGCCCATACTGCGGCGAGCATTGGGAAAAGTCATGTAGATTGTGCTCGAGACCTTCATGCATAGCGCTAGCAATGAGGACATCATCGATGTACGCAAACGCAAAGGCACCGCGTGACCTCAGCAGTGAACCGCTGGAAGTTGCGCCGAATTCCTTAGCGCAAAGGGCATCTTCACGTACTCATACCAAAGAGTGTCGTGATGGCGGTCTTATGTTTGTCAGTGTACTCGATGAGTATCTGGTGTAAAGCCTTAAACAAGTCCATCGAGGTAAAGATCGTGCAGCCATCTAGGCGCGATGTATTCCTGCATGTGAGGCAGCGGATAGCTGTTGTGTAGTCTTGGCGTACAACGCTCGATAGTCCCCTCATGGATGCCAATCACCGGGATCCCGATTGGGCAGAAGATGAGGCGGGGAATCCCACGTGGTGGACGGCGGGCGTATGTAGCCGAATTCCAGCTTGTGGTTCAAAACATAATTGGCTATAAGCCAGATGCTCCCCAAACATGCCGCGAGGTTGAGCGGCGACTGGTGGGCCACTGATGACGATGTGGTGGGTGACCGTATGCTTAGGCGGCTGAGTCAGGTTGAATGGCTTGGTTAACTCTGGGAAATCCTCCAGGAATTTCTATAATGGCGAGGAAGGTATTGGCGTACGGATGTCGATGGGAGCAAGGCCAGACGGGACTCCAGAGATGGAGAGACGAGTTAAACCATCAGTCAAGCGATGATGCCGCACGCCGACGTCCAAGGCAAAGTAGGAGAGGAAATCTGAGCCGTTGATCGGGTGGACCACATCGGTGATGACGAAAACCAATCAGAAAGTCCAGCGAAGTCCGAAGCCGAGGGTGAGGGAGCGAAGCTAGTATATCGCTATAGACGACTTGTTGACAGCGCAGAGCGAGTGCGCCGTTGAATTGGAACGGTTAGCTTTAGTCTGGGGCACATCGATGATCTGCGCGCTTATGCCGGCGTCGGAGGCGGTGCTGGTACCAGCACAGAGACGGATGACTGCACGTCTGAGCGTGACATGGGCGTGAAGGAAAGCAAAGGCTGGGTGGAGGCGAATAGCTCTCCCTGGGTGGGCGCCGGAGTGCAGCGACCGAGGCAGTGAGCTCACCGATGCGGGCCTCAAGGCGCGAAATCGCCGTGTCAGTAGGCGAGAAGAGAGTAGAGACGGACGGGGAAGCCACCTCATGAACGTGATCCGCGAGCTCCGCCAGGCGGTCGAGGGTCATGTCGCCAGCGGCCGCGAGGACAAGGCGAATGGGCTGAGGGAGGCGGTTAAGAAAGAGCTCTCGAAGCAACGCGGTGTAGGTGGCGATGTTGCCCTCCCGAGCAGCTGCCGCATCCGGCGCAGCAATTGGGATGGGCGCTGGTCGCCAAGGTACTCCTCAGTAAGGAGCTGCTGGAGTTGGGCACGGTCGTTCGGCAGCATGATTTTCTCCAGCGCCTTCGTCTTGAGGTGCTGATATGAGGTAATCCCGTTGGTTAAGAAGGATTATCTAAGAGATCGCAGGCAACAGCACGAGAAAGCGCGGATACAAGCTGGTAGTAGTGCTTCGTTTCCGAGGTGCTGCCTCGATCTTAACTTGTAAAAACCAGAGTTGCGGGTTCTAACGTTAGAAGAGAGGAAGACGGAGCCGCAGCGACGCGAAGTCCTGCGGGCGCGAGTCCCGTTCCATGGAGGGGTCGCCAGGCTCAGTCATTGATCGTCCTAGGTCACACATTTAGGCTTATGCTAAGAGCGAAGGAACGAGCAGCTGACTCGGATCTAGGCAAGAATAGAACAGCCTGGAGTGGCTTCGCGCGCCAGAGCCCCGCACCGCCTTCATTATCTTTCTCGCGGGAGCACGCTTTGGCCGTCCTCTAGGCTCAGCCAGATGAGGGCGCTACAGCATTAACAAATAGGATAGGATACGATAAACTTTATTTACTCTAATTACAAGGTCATTCAGCAGTCCGGCAGTTCTTCCATCTTCCTGGTGGTGATATCTTCTGCCTGGCAGGGTTGGTGCCCCTATTCCAGGGCTCTACTGAGGGTGGTTGCTCGTCGGGCGTGCTGTATGAGCACCCGTTGTATACACGGGTCACCGCTGGAGAGCACCCTCTCCCACTGTTCCACACTCGGGTTTTCTATTTTATGGAATGCTTTGTTTTTGCAGCATTCCCATGTAATGTGATAAAGGGTGGGCTTTGCGCCACACCATGGGCATGTGTCCCTATATTGCCAAGGGAACATTTTGCTTAGTATGTTGAAGTTTGGGAAAGTTCCGGTTTGCAGTTTCTGCCAGTGTACTGCGTCAAATTGGTTTAGTATGTTTTGGCATGGGGAGTAACTTATCCTCATTCCTCCATGATAATTTAGTAGATCTGAATACGTTGAGGTCACCGTCATGAAGTCCTCGTGGTCAACGTCCAAGCCAGCTTGGTTTGTATGCTCTCGAGCGATCTTCTCGACCCTTTGGTTGCCTTCAATGTCGGTGTGTCCCGGTATCTAAGACAGGGTGTGTCTGACTTGGTATTTGTTCTCGCCAGCGCGGAAGAGGATCTGGAGCGCTTTGCGGCCAATTCTGTCATTTGTATAATTACGGCATGCTTCCTTAGAATCTGTTAGTATTACGAGAAATGTATTTGTGCGGTAGCCCTCCGCGGCCGCTAGAGCAACAACCATCTCTTCCCCATCGGCTACAGTACAATCCCGTGCCGACGCGCAAGAGATTTTCTTAAAATCCGGGCCTATCACTGTCGCTACGACCTTTTGCTCTTTCGTTTCTCGTTTCCAAGGATAAAACGCGGCGTCCGTGTCGACCGTGTTCGCCTTGGTTGCTAGGTATTTCTCTCATATTTTGCCCTGGCGTATCGCCTGGCCGTATGTAAATTTAGGTCCATGTTTTTTTTGGCAGTGATCCTACTTCGATAGAGCTGCGGAACTTATCATGTAGGTTTGCCGTTCTTTGTTCCTCTCCGCTTGATTAACAAATAATTAGGTGTTATGTACTCATATTATCCAGATCTCTCTAATCAATTTCAACCTGACATTAATCATATTTCAGGACGCTGTCATGTCTCTAGACAGTAAACCATAAGATTGCTAGCATACGTCTGCATTTCAAAGAAGAGGTACTACTTAGGCAACGCAAGCAGTGCTATTATCTTAAATGAAGAGATCTCTATCTGAAACAAACTCTTGCAAAAAATATTCACGTAACAGTTTACACAACCACGATCCAATAAAAAGTCGGATGCATGTCTCTTTGGGCTTTTTAGTTACTGCGAGAGTAAGAAGTTAAGAGCGGAAGACTCCTTACAAAAATTCCGGCAAGGACACAGGAACGTTAGTTACTGTCATCTCGCGCAGGAGCTCTCACATGTGGTTTGCTTCAGCGGTACAATTTATAAAGCAAGTGCCTCTTAACATAAAAAAGCATTTTAGTCTGGCGTTTTTTTTATGTTCCTCTAAGTCACACTAATTTAATTGAAGACCATATAAAAATATCAGTGCTTAATAGGCTTCAAAAGTTTGTCTTACAACAATCTAACAGAAGCTGGAATGCTTGTTCCTTCGAATCCAGCAACACATTTTAAAGGGACACAAAGGAGAAATTGAAGTTGGCTTGTATCGATAGAATAGCAGCTCCTGATCACAAAAACGCCACTCTTACTGAAAACAAAGCTCTTGTAATGTAGAAAATAGCAAGAACCAAAATACAGGTGTCGCCGCCACAGGCCAATCTCGCAAGTACAAGAATGATGACTTCCTAGGACAGGAGGCGCCACCTTGGAGGAATTTTCCTTACTTCATGGAAACCACGAATCTCTGAGGCTAACAAAGGAAGGTTGCGCACCGCACCGCTAGCCATCAGAAATCACGGAGTCTGCGTTTACGTCACGTATCACGTCACTCCGTTCTGTGACGCCATAAGAGTTCTCCGTGCCGTCATAAGAGTTCTCGAGTATGAATCAGAGCGGCGGGAAAAACTTTCTCAACTTCGAATCCAAATTTCTTTGAAATAAATGCATCTTTCGCGCCCGGACAAGCGGCAACAAAGCCATGAAATGCCGAAGTATCAGATTTTGCTAACAAAAAAAAATGATAGAGTTCTCAGTGTCCCTTTAAGCGTGTTGTACGACGTCGGTAGCTTTCCATTTTCTTATGCTCTGACACTTTGTGCAGCGCTTAGCACGCCTTAACACCCTTGACCGTGTTCTCTTACAAAGCATTTTGATTACTCACTTCACCATGGCACTGCGGCTGGTAGCTGCTTTTTGAAGATGAGGTACATTCTCTGAAATGAAAATTGCAACATTGCTTTTTAGGGTAGACAGACAGAAGATAAGTATTTTATTTGATACTAAATGCTATCGGTTTTCCCCCCGCAGCGCCTCGGCCTGCGGCGAGGCAATGGTAGCTCATTCACCCACACTGGCCGTTGCGGAGAAAGGGTTATTTCAACAGAAATACATCCTGCACAATTATGGTTGACCACAGACTCCAATTGGCAATTGCACCTAAGCCGCCAAGAACAGAGCAAACAGCTGTTAAGGCGCGGTGAGGTTTGAGTTCAGAGCATAGACCGAGAGTGTGCATCCATGTAATGTGGCTAGGGAAGAGTGAGGCGCACGTTGTTTCTAGCAGTGTCGGGAGTGGTAATACTAGCTTGGTTCCGGAGATTTTCTGGCTTTCGCGCGATCGCTGAGGAGAACTATCGTGAATAAATAGTTTTTCATATGAGCATAACGCACCTAAAAGCAAACCGAGAAAGTCAAGAAAGGTTATAATGACGACCAAATATACTGTTATATCCAAGCTGCTATATGACGCACTTTACGCGCTATGGCAACTGTATATGACTGTACTGTCAAGAAGTTGTAGCTTCCTCTCTTGGGTGGCGCCGGTGACCCGGATAGCGAGCGCCACCCGGCGAAGAAAATAAAGACGGTACCTGGCGGTGGCTCGTGCAGTCGTGGCTCGCAGTTCTGTTCTAGTGTCGGTTCGCATGAGCGGTCTTGTTCCTTCGCTCCTGAATTGTTAAGGCTGCAACTGCTAACCTAGGTAGAGCAATGACCGATCCCGCAGCATCCACGGAACAGGACGCACGTCCGCAGGACGTCTCGTCACTGCAGGTTCGCGTCCCACCTTTCTAGCCCCAGAACCTGCAAGTTTGGTTCCACCAGATCGAGCCGCAATTTTGCCTTTCCCGCATCAGCTGAGAGACGACGCACTACTACCAGGTCGCCTCGAGCCTTCCTCCTGATGTTGCCGGCGAGCTCTCTGACGTTCGCTCCGCCCCATGGGTGCGACACCATATCAGTACCTGAAAACCAAGATGCGGGAGGAATTTATTCCGTCGGAACGCACTCGCCTCCAGAAGTTCCTTAGCGAGGAAGACGTTATTGACCGTCGCCCTTCCCAGCTTCTGCGCCGGATGCAACAGCTTCTCGGAGAGCGCGCTATCCCCAATCACTCGGCGCTGCTTCGAAAGCGTTTCCTCCAAAGCCTTCCCCAGCCCATCCGCCTCGTCCTTGAGGCGGCCGGCGACGTCACACTCGATCACCTTGCTGAGCTCGCCGACAACGTTCTTGAGGCGACCTACTCTTCCGTAACTGATGTTTTGCCGCTTACAGACCTGCGCCTTGAAGCCCGTCTCGATTAGCTTGCCACCTCAGTCGCCGCACTCCGTAGCCCACCCCAGGAGACCAGGCCGCCTCGTCTCGATCATCTCGGTTTTTCGCGCACACTTCAAGCTCTGACTCCCAGCCCTCCCTCTCCGCTGGTACCACCGGCGTTTCTTTACACCGGGCCACGAAGTGCACAACGTCTGTTCGCGGCCGTTAAATGCCCCACCGGGATCACTAACGGCGGCGTGTGGTCCCGCCAGTCGTTCGAGCCGCCTGTTTTTGGTAACTGACGAGTCCTCCGGCATCCGGTTCCTTATAGACACAGGCGCGGAAATCAGCGTGGTTTCACCGACTGAGGCTAATCTTTCCAAGCCATCAGGGCAGTCGTTCCGTGCTGCAAACGCCTAGTCTATAGCCACGTGCGGACTACGATCTCTCACCCTAGACTTCGCGCTTCGCCGGACTTTTCGATGAGTCTTCGTCATCGCGGACGTGATTCACCCGATCATCGGCTCGGATTTCCTCTCATACTTCGACTTGGATGCCAGCGTGCGGCATTGCCGCCTTACCGACGGTCTGACTCATCTCTCCATCTCGGGAGTCTTGTCGGACCGTGCTCCCATGGGCATCCGCACGCTGATACTTTCCTCTAACTTCGAAAAAGTGTTGGCGAATTTCCTGGAATTCACCAAGCCATGCAACCTCACTCATTCGCCTAAAAATACGGTGACACACCACATCGTCACCAGGAGTCCACTCGCAGCTGCTAGACCCCACCGCTTGTTTGGATACCGTCTAGCTATCGCCAAACGTGAGTTCGACCACATGCTGCAGCTCGGAATTATCCGCCCGTCGTCCAGCGCATGGGCGTCTCCGCTGCATCTAGTGCCCAAGCGTGATCCCGGTGACTGGGTTCCCTGTGTCGACTATCGGGCGTTGAATTCCAAGACTTTCCTTGGCAGCTATTGGCTGCCCCACATCCAGGACTTGACATCGCGCCTCGCCGGCTGCACCATTTTTAGCAAAGTTGACCTGGTTAAGGTGTATCACCAAATTCCCATCGAATCAGCCGACATACCTGAGACCACCATCACGACACCCTTTGGTTTGAGTACGTGTGGACGCCTTTTTAACTACGCAATTCGGCTCAAACCTTATAGCGGTTCTTGGCTGACGTTACGCAGGGGGCCTACCGACTGTATTTGCGTACCTGGATGATGTCCTCATCACCAGCCCTCGCCTGATGGTCATGAGAAACACCTGCGTGCTTTGTTCTAGCGTCTACAGCAGTACGGCCTGGTTGTGAATGCTTCCAAGTGTTTGTTTGGTGGAACTGAGCTCGAGTTTTGGGACATCACGTATCCTCAGAGGGCATCCGCCCTCACGCGTCCCACGTTCAGACCATCGAGAATTATCCCCAGCCTATAACCCTGCACCACTTACGACAATTCCTGGGGCTGATGAATTTTTCCGAGCGCTTTATTCAGCACTGTGCAGAGCTGCTTCGCCCGCTCACCGACCTCCTCCGGTGAAACGCTCGCCCGTCGTCCCCTTGTTTTAGTCATCAGAAGCCTGGGCCGCCTTTACTGCCGCAAAGCAAGCAGTCGCGAAAGCCGTGCTTCTTGTCCATCCGCGCGTCAATGCCTCTACAAGATTGATGGTGGATGCCTTCAGCGTGGCCGTTGGAGACGTCTTACAGCAGTGCATTAACTCCGAGTGGAGACCATTGCCTCTTTACTCTCGCAAGCTACTTCCTGCTGAGATCCCCTGCAGCGCCTTCGGCCGAGATCTCCTAGCCATGTACTCCGAAATACAGCACTTTCAGCATTTTCTAGGACGCCAGTTTCATGTGCTGACCGATCATAAGCCACTGGTGTATGTGTTCCGCGCCAACTCAACGAAGTACGTGTCACGCGAACTCCGTCAGCTAGCTTGTATCTCGGACTTTACTACCGCCATACGCCATGTAAAAGGTGCCGCCAACACCGCCGCTGATGCCCCCTCACATATAGCCGCGGTAGACACTCCATCTCCCAACGTCGACTGGGCCCCATTCTCTTCCGCCCAGGAGAATTACCGTGATCTCGCTACTTTTCGAGAGAACCGTCTTTCTCGCCGACTGCGGTTTTTGTCCCATCCCTGCTCGCCTGAGTCCTTGTGGTGCGATATGTCAACTGATCTTCCCCTTCCTTTTGCTCGGGTTTCACTACGTTGCCCCATCTTCCATTCTCTACAAGACATGTGCCACCCAGGCATTCGGGCTACTCAGGGCCTTCTCACCAAGCGCTTTGTTTGGCCCGGAATCACCGCTGATGTGCGCTCCCAAGGTCTGCCGTCCTACCAAGACATCTTCCCAAGCCTTCCTGCGACCTGACCGTCGTATCGACCATATACATCTCGACATCGTGGTTCCACTACCCGTGTCTTGAGGCTACCGTTATGTCCTGACCATGGTCGACCGCTTCACTCGCTGACCGGAGGCAGTCCCCATTTATGACACCACCGCAGAGACCTTTCCCGCGTTTTCATTTCTGCGTGGGTATCTCGTTTGGTTGTCCTGGTACCGTGACAACCAGTTCGAGTCCTCCCTGTTTGTTTCCCTTAATCATATTCTCGGTGTCAGGCATAGCCGCACCACTGC
Source organism: Amblyomma americanum (assembly GCA_030143305.2). Classification (NCBI taxonomy): domain Eukaryota; kingdom Metazoa; phylum Arthropoda; class Arachnida; order Ixodida; family Ixodidae; genus Amblyomma; species Amblyomma americanum. The sequence continues at coordinate 132,284 of JARKHS020031198.1, forward strand.
ATATCACCCGTGTGCCAACGGCATGGCGGAACGCCTTCACCACCACTTAAATGCCGCCCTAGCTGCCCTTCTCAACTGCGCCACCTGGGTCGACTCCATGCGCCTTGTGCTCCTTGGTTTAAGGGCCGTCATCCTGGAAGACTTAGTGCTCAGCTGCAGAGCTGGTGTATGGTAGTGCTCTGCGTCTTCCAGGCGACTTATTTACATCCCAGCCGCTCACAACTCAGCCTCAATAATTCCTTCAATTCCTGCGGGACTGCGTTAAAGAACTCCGGCCTACTCCACCGCGTCCGTCCTGCCACTATACCATTTTCGTGCATGCTGTCCTGGCCACTTCGACCCACGTGTTTGTGCGCCGCTACGCTGTCCGAGCCCCACTTAAATCGGCCTACGGCGGACCTTATGCCATTTGGCCTCAGTTCCGGCCAAGCGACGTTCCAGCGAGTAATGGGGACAGTGCTGGCAGGCCTTAAATGCCAAATGTACCTGGTATATTCTGATGACGTTGTAGTCTTTGCCTCTAACTTAGAAAAATAACCAAAATGTCTTCGAACAGTACTAGAGGCAATGTAGTAGTGCGGCCGAACCTAGAATACCATGAAGTGCCACTTTTCCTATGAAGAGCTGCTGTTTCTAGGCCTCATAGTTAGCAAGAAAGGAGTACACCCAGTCCCGCAAGAAACAACGTCTATCGCATCGTTTCCATCACCGGTCCATAAGAAAGCTGTGCGTAGGTTCCTCGGACTGTGCGTATGTTAGCGACGGTTTTTCGACAGCTTTCCGCGCATCGCCGAACCTCTGACCGAACTGACAAAGGCAGATGTTCAACTCGAATGGAAAGGGCCTCAACCAGAAGCCTACGGAGAACTTCAGCATCACTTACAGTCCCCACTGATCCTTGCGCGGTTTGATTAAAACGTCTGAGACTGACAGCGACGAACGGCTCCTCCCAGCCGACCAGCAGGATTCCAGAACCGTATGGAATCCCTTCAAGATCCTTCCAGCAGATTGGCAAGGAAGTTCTTAGCCCTTCTCAAAGGCAACGTTTGAAAATAAGTGGATCATCATAGCGAACGATTACCTGACCCTCTACGCTAACGCGAAAGCTCTACCGAACGGGACAGGAGCAGAACTCGCGAAATGTTTGTCCAGTATGTTCTACTGCAACAAGGCGCCTCCGATGTGCTTATCACGGACAGAGGAACAGCGTTCATGGCAGAGTTTATTCAAGCCATCCTGCGCTACAGTCAAAGAAGCAACCGGTAGACAACTGCATATCATCCGCAGACCAACGGAATCACGGAGTGCCTTAACAAAACGATCGCTGGGATGCGCGTCTTGTATGCGTTTGCCGAACACAAGACCTGGGACGGTATCGTGCCCTACATTGTCTTCGCCTACAACACCGCAGTCCAGGAGACAACCCAGATGACGCCATTTAGTGTCGTCCATGGGAGAGAAGCCACGACCACGATAGACGCCATGCTGCGCAACGTAACCAAAGAAGATAACGTCGACATCACCGCTTATCTTCAACGCGCTAAAGGCTGAAGACTTGCCCGATTACGGATCAAAGACCTGCAGTGGACCGGCGCCAGACGCTACAACCTACGACGACGTAGCACGGAATACAAGCCAGGAAACCTTGGCTGGGTTTAGCCGCCCATTCACCCTCACGGATTGGGTGAAAAACTTTTGCGCCGCTATTTCGACCTGAACCAGGTTCACCGTCGGCTAAGTGAACTGGGCTATGAAGTCGTCCCTGAGAAAATGACTCCATCCCGGCGACACCGCGTACAACTAGAAGTTGTGCATGACGTCCGAAAAAAAGCCCTAATAAGCGCTCTAAAGAACATTGTGTTTCTGGTGTCGGTGTGTATTGTGCACTGTACGTTTAATTTTTTCTTCTCACCTCAGTTGTTTCAAGGCGTGGGCCTGATGCTTCTTGCAGAGGGGAATAATGCCTCGAATCAGTGTACTGTTTGTTTCTTCCTCAAAACTGCCGTTGCGCGTCTTTGCCGCTTTGTTTGCAACACGCGTCAAGATATATCTTGATTTATCGCATTCCTGCGGTTCTAATTCTAAATTGTTCCAGAATGTTGTGGTGACTTTTCAAGCTGTATCTAGAAAGTTCGCTAAGAGATTTAAATTGAGCACGGTCGAGAGCGGCCAGCATTGTGTTCGACATCGCTGAGCACTCTTGTTACGCTGCTGCCGAGTGACTCAGTCCACTGTGGGCGCAACTCAGCCCCGATAAAGTGTTTTGTTTAGACGCCATTTTTCGCTGCCTTTCTGCTTCCCTGATTGAAGTCACCACTACATAACAATATGGACTCAATCTACAACTAGAGGCGTATGCGCATCCAAAACGTGATACAGAATGCGTTACTTAGAGGAGTCTAGATACATAATTTCGCAGTCGTGCATAAGGACAAAAGAAGTGCTCACGTATGTACCGCTGGTTTGTGAAGATGATATGCCTCGCAGTTTTTTCTTTAACTGATCTTTATTTTTATGGGAAACTTTACTTTGATTAAAAAGAGGTGTGCATGCATTTTTACTTGAAGATCATCAATTATTAAGACTTCTACCTCTCTAACCTAAAGCCAGGTTAATTGAACACGTTTTAGAGAAGTGTTGTGTTGTTGTAGTACAGTGTTCAGGCATTTCCGGGGTTTTTCCTAAAGAGTTCATGCCGCAACTGAAAGCAATGAACTACACCCTCAGTACAGGGTGCAAACTGCACCTCATGTTTCACCTTGCAACGTTCTATCATTTTTAGTTGTTTTCTTCTGTTCTGAGCCCTCCTGCCAACAATAGCGCAATTTTTTCAAAGGTTGTTAGGAGCGGAAAACAAGACTTCTACACCATACCTATCGCCTAGTTTCTTCAGTCGGTGGGACAACTGATGAATGTACGGTATTACAGCATACTTCCTTTTCTCGTTACTAGAAGGACCCGGTGGTTCTAACTTACCAAGTGATTTAAGCTTTTTCAAGATTTTCTAGCAAGGAAGTATTATAGCATTATCCGGGAAACCCGGTGAGCATAAAACGTGGGACCAAATTCTCACATACGTAACATTCGCTTACAATACGGTCCTGCAGGAGACAACCCGGCTCACGCCCTTCCAGCTTCTCTTCGGCCGACCAGTTACTACTTCAATGGATGCAATGTTGCCCGCCGACCCTCAGTGTGACCAAGAGCTCGATCTTTATGTCGCCGCTTTCGTTCACCGGGCTGAAAACGCACGTCAACTGGCCAGGCAGAGAATACACCATGAACAGCACGTCGACGCTGACCGCTGCAATCTTGGACGGCGATTTGTTACGTAAGAGCCAGGCGACCATGTGTGGGTTTGGACACCAGTTCGTTATTGTGGGTTGTCAGACAAATTACTGTGTCGATACTGCGGTCTTTACCGTGTTCCTTACCTCATTAGCAACATGACGTACGAAGATTCACCGGCAACCCCAGCCCGCTCAGTGCGCAGACCCCCGCGTCCTAATGCAATGCACGTTGTTCGTATGAAGCCCTACCAAGACCGTCCTTCTGATTGTACTTCAGGCTGAGTGCCGCCGGTTCTGTGTCGTGATACCTTTGTTTAGCCTGGCGCGTATAGCCCCTTTTTCTCACTGTGAAAGCATGCCTCATCGAGGTGATGCTGCATAGCAGGAAGAAATGATACAGTTCAGAAGTGTAGGAAATAGGAGCGCTTTATTATGGTGTTTGCGGCCACTATGCAGCTTGGAGCAGTTCTTGTATCGCCGATTGTGTGGCTCGTAACATTCGTGACAATATGTAGGAGTTTGGCAATATTGTGCGCATTTATCTGTGACCTGATTGATTGTGTGAATATGATCTATATTGGAATATCCTTTACGAAAACCTGCCTGATCATTTGGTTGATTGAAGTCTAAGGTTGCCCTGACATTAATAGCGATTACCTCAGTAAATACCTCGTAGGCAACGGACAGCAAGGTGATCGGCCTGTAATTTTTCAAGTCCTTAGCGTCTCTTTTCTTAAGAATTAAGATAATGTTAGCGTTCCTCCAAGCTTCTGGCGCGGTCGAGGTCCTAGTGCATTGCGTATACAGAGTGGTTACTTTCCCTACCACAATCCACCATTGCATTGTTCCGTAGGCTGTCTTTACATCTTCTTTCCTTACTAGCGGATTTACCATTGAAGTGCCTTACTGCATCCATAATTTGCGTTCTGATTACACTGGCCACTGTATGGATTTGTGTAGAATTCTGCGGCTACGTTGACTATCTTAACGATATTGCTAATGACCCTGCTTCTCTCTTCAGGCATACATCTGGTTTTAACCCATGCCTCGTTTCCTATTCACCACTTTTGTAGCGATAGCTACACTACGCCAGCCACTTCGCGAGGTCAGCGTGGCTGCGCGCTGAGCCGTGGCACCACCGCTCCGCCAGCTGTGCGCATGCACGGATTGACGTCATAGCACGCAGCTGGTGTGCGCGCCGCGCGCCTACATTACTATAGCATTCCGAGCCTTCAGAGTAGCGGCGCCGTGGCCACTGTGGCAGCTGCCGGCGGCGCGGCGCGCCGGCGAAACCGAATGGGGGAGGAGTGGAGAGGGGTAAAGGGGGAGGTAGTGAATTCATGTCCAGGGACGAAGATGAAGAAGGAACGCCCAGCGAAACGCAGCGGCGAAAGACTGACAGTGCAATTCGAATGAGCCAGTTCCACTCGGCCTTCTGTAGCTATCGCGTCACACCAGGTTTAACCACAGCTAAACCACAGCCATTTTAGGCTATCTCCTCTCTTTAGAGCATACTCGATTCTCTTAATATTAAACTTCCTTATGACGGTTACACCCCCTTGCGCTTATTTATTAACTTCAATAGCTCTGCCAGTTGTAGTCGGTCTGTGGGGTTAGACGCCCTCATGCTTTGATGTTTTTTAATCAGATCTTTGGTCTCCTGAAATAGCTTGCCGATATCCTTGCGAACCATCCTACCGCCTACATATACGGCGCACTCCGTAATGATAGCAGTGAGATTATTGTTCATTGTTTGAATATCAATATCGTCTTCTTCAGTTAAATCCTAATGTCTGTTCTGTAGCAAATTCCTGAATTCCTCAACTTTCCCTCTTACAACTAATCGGTTAAGGGCTCCCGCTTCACTAATTTCTGCCACTCCCTCTTGAAATGTAGGCTAAGTCGAGACCTGTGGTCGCTACAACGCGTCTTTACGACGACCTCCAGGTCCTATACATTGCCATGGTGCGCGCATAGTATGAAGTCTATTTTATTTTAGTCTCACCATTGGGACGCAACCAGGACAACATTGTATGAACGAACCAATAAACACTCCGCTTTCAGTCCTCACCGGCTGTGGAGCAGCTGACCATGGTGGCGGTCAGAATAGTGCGCTGCCTAGGGTGCTAGAAACTCTGGCTCCGGACAGGCTGGCACAGGAATCCGAACTTGGCACCGTTTAGCGCTGGATCCTTTTCTGTCAGGCTACCCAAGCAGTGGTGTTCGAGGAACTAGCGGGCATTAAATGGGATGCCATAGGGCTTACGTAAGTTAGGAGGAGAGGTGAGGCGCATACAGTACAACAGGGTGGGCACGTAGTGGGCTATCGTTGATTAGAGAATAGATAGGAACAAGGTGTGGGATTCCTTAACAATCAAAATATATCTGCAACAAAGAGGAGTTCCGTTGTATTAACGAAATGGTGGCAGCTACCGTAATTAGGCTCAATAGGTGGCACATTCTCAAGGTGGTGGAGGCCTGTGCGCCTACAATCAGCTATGATGACGAGGTTTCATGACAAGAATTTGCTTTCAAATTGTGAGAGACAACGTCAACGTCTACATGCGAGATTTAGAATAAGTCTTGTACTTACGGAATGGCATTGAAGACGTGTAGAATAGAGACAAGGAAACAAAAAGCAATTTTCATGTCGTCGATTCAGCTCCTTTTCGAGAGCAAATTCTCCGGTCGTCTGAGTGCATTTTATTCATATATGCCTTGAGGACCTTTGCATAATGAGATGCGTGCATCATATCGTGGAGTAGCGCTATTGGTCCTACTGTCAGCGCAGCTGCATCGGGCAAAAAACAACAACATAGGTTTCGAAAGGACATACATAGTTCTTTATGAGATGAACAAGGCGGCTTGAAAGCCGCAGAATTTTCTTTCCCGAACAAGAACTTTTTCTTTTCTTTGACGTTTCGCTTCCTTGTTCTTATCAAGATGGACGCCGCGAAAAAAGATATTTTCATTATATAATACACGAAACAGGGCTATATTTCTCACAAATATGTAGCTATGAGTGCTAATTTCCGGACAACGCTTTATTTCAGGCCGCTGTTATGTTTGATAAGTAAATATTATTACCGGCCTTGCAAAGCCATTCACGGGAAGTTCAGTATATAATGAGAAAACGCACATGATTTTGTCTCAGCATGTTCACAAAGCCCATTGATTTTTTATAGAGCTACTGCTACAAATCATGCGCAAAAAATAGTCATTCTACTTTTCTTTGTCGTTTACATGTGAAGGAATCACTGATACCTATTGTGGACGTCGGCGTTGCCAGTCGGGGTCCTTTTCGCTGGCATGTTCGGGCCCGGAGGCGCGCATGGCGTCATTGCCGTTACAATGCTATCACGTTGTCTACACGTAATTTAAATAAGTTGTGATTTCCTTTCTTCTAGAAGTTAGCACAGACGAATGGACGACAGAAAAGCGAGAGTTTTCACTGTTCCCGGAAGTGATTTTGCGCACTAGGTTGTTCCACGGCAGCTTGAACTGTGCTGCAAATATCATGACGCGGACTACCGATTCGTTAGAATTGAAGTATACTTTGCGCCTATGAATTTCTTATTTACGAAAGTACAATTTAAATGCATTGCCAATAATTTATTCTCCGAAACACGACTTCGAGCACTAACTGTTCAACAGCAGCTTGAATTGTGCTGGAAATACTTTGACGTGGAATGCTCATTTGTTAGAATTGAAGTACACTTTGGACGAATTAATGCGCATTTGCGAAAGTACAATTTAAATACATAGCCAACATTCAAAGGTCATCTCCCGAAACGCAATTTCGAGTACTAGATTGTTCTGCGGCAGCTAAATGTTTGCTTGCAATATGATTAAAAGGAGTGGCCGTTTGTTAAAATTGGAGTATACATCAGGCGGATTAATTTCATATTTTAACAGTAAACTTTTAATAAATTAACAAGATGCTAAAACCGCATTCATATTTTTTCACGTGTTTGAGACGTGCTCAAAGCATGCCTAAGTGACATATACTTCGAAAGAATTAATTTCATATTTACGAAAGTACTCTTTAAATACAGTGACAAGATGCTAAAACCGTATACATAATTTTTCACACGTTTGAAACGTACTCGAGACATGCTTTAGGTGACGTATACTTGAGACGAATTCATTTCATATTTACGAAAGCATACATTTAACATATTGACAAGATGCTTAAATCGCATCTCATATTTTTTCACGTGAAGGAAGCGTGATCGAAACATGCTTTAAGTGACGTATACTTCAGACGAATTAATGTCATATTTCCGAAAGTAAACATTTAATATATTGACAAATGCTAAATCCGCATACATATGTTTTCACGTGTTTGAAATGTGCTCGAAACATGCATTAAGTGGCGTATACTTCGAATGAATTAATTTCATATTTACGAAAGTACAATTTTAATATATTGACAACATGCTGTAACCCTATTCAAAATTTTTCCCGTGTTTGAAACGCTCTCGAAGCACGCTTTAGGTGAGATATTTATATTGAATCCTGCAGAGTTAAGTAAACAAGGAAGTTTCCAATTCCAAGCAATTTTCCCGCAGAATGGAAGAATAAAACACATGCATCTGGCGAGTACTGCTAAATAAGGCGGACGCCTGGCGCCAAAACAGTCTTCAAATGATATGTCAGCGCAAGGAGATATAGAACGAAGTTTTTAAACACAACGCTGAGACGCACGACCAAGACTGCCAGATTGGCAACGTATGCGAGACGACATCAAAGCTGTTGTCAAGGCTGGTGTCGCGGTGGTATGCGTTTATATTCAGAAAGTAAATATTAGTTCGAAAGCACTCTATGTGGTAGCTGTCGCTTCGAGAAGAAACTTTACTTTGCCACGGTCGATTTCCTCTGATTTCTCTAAAGGTGGTATTGAAGATTTCGAATAGATCACTGTGAATGGGTGCCATCCCTGCAACATTAATCAATCTGAATTTTTCACTCGGCCTTTGAAGCATTCACAAACATTCTTGCTACCATAGAACTATTTATTAATTGAGAACTGGAAAGGATTGAGGATTCAGTAATAAGTACCATTCGTTAATAGTAAGGTCTTCGTCGAATAAAGAAGATAGCTCACTGCATTTGTTGCCTTTTTATTCTGAGACTCCTTATTTTAAACTTGACTGCCTAGCTTCAAAGGACATAAATTGATTAATATGCCAATCGCTAAAGCGAATCTCCTCGCTGTGATATGCTGCATCCCTCCTTTGCCAGCATCAAAAAGCGGTATTGACCTCGAGCATTTGTATCTGACATTCCTTCTATCCGCTCACGTGTCTGCAGGGTGGTCACTAAATATCGTTGAACAGCGACCATTCGAGGGACAACAAAATTTTCTTTTGCAACTCAAGTAAATATCATTAAAGTTTTCGCGGAATATCCTTCATTCTAGGCACATCCTTGTTTTAGCTGGAAGGTTGCATTTTCACTTACTCGTAGTAGGGCACTCAGCATGATTACCGCCATAGACATTCAAGGGACGTTTTGTCAAAGTTATTAAGCTGCGATTTTGAAGATTTTACATTAAGCGGATAGCTTCTCGTATTTAAAATTAAGCGCCGGCCCAATGTTTCATGTGCTGATCCCCAAGACAGTTCCAGCAAGAAGGCAGAGTTAAGCTCAGTGTGGTGTGGCGAAGTAGCAGGCAAAGTAGATGAAAATATGCAGCGCAAAAAACGCATCGACGACAGAAGAAAGGCAAACACAAGAGCTGACACTACCAATTGAAAACGGAGCCGCACGCCTGTGCGCGTGTGGCTCTTCCCGGTCAACAGAAACGTCTTTTTCAACAAGAACTCCGGTGCGTATGCCAGGTCACAGAATACTTAAGGCGCGGCATCATCTCGAACCTTCCGACGAAAAAACTTGAGTCGCCTTCGGGCGTTCCGGTGACTTTTGTGGGGCATCCGGTAGTTCCGAGAAGTTAAAATATGTCCTGAACAGAGTGGCTGTTCGGGCGAGTTGGTTTGCCGTGACGGAACATATAGCGCTAAAACACCAGGGCGAACGAAGAAAGAGACAACACGAGCGCTAATTTTCAACTAAAGTTTATTTATTGCATGTGAAAATCTTATACAGGCTGAATATCGCAGAAAAGGCTACCAGGCTATCATGCCGTGAGTCAATTACATAACCCACTCTTCCTTTTTATTTACATCATCAAGGAAATCAATTGCTTTCTTTGAGAGCGAGATAGAGGCTGCACTATCACATTTATCTTTCAGTTTTCGTATCTGTCTGGGTTCTACAACCTCACGTGTTATTTGCTGTTTATTTTTACTTATGATTCGGCATTCTTTGAAAACAGGATGGCACCCACCGGCTTGCAATCCAAACAGTGTTCGGCAAGGTATCTTTTGCCGTTCTCCAAGTTCCTATTATGTTCTTAGAGTCTTTCATTTACACACCTACCTGGTCTGACCAATGTAATATTCTACACATGACATGTGCAGGGAATGTACGACGCCTTCTGGACATTCCACACGTTTTTTTTTGTGCTTAATTGTACACGTTTCTTTTTCAACAGCAAAGGAATCGGTCATCCTACAAAGTTTTTTCCAGTTTATTGTGTGCTGAAAACATTACTTTGACTTCTACACGTTGCCTGATTTTTTTTTATTATGCGAAATCTTGTGGATATACGGAAGCACAGCTGCTCGTTTAAATTTCTCGGGCGAGCTCTGACCTGGTGACTGTTTTTTTCTGATCAAATTTTCGGCTACTGATACCAGGAGTGCACTCGGATAGCCTGCTTCTTGTAACCGTTCAACCGGTTACGTCAGTCGCTTCCTTTCTAAGAGATAAAGTAAACATTTTGACTCTCAAGGATCCATCCCATGTAAAAAAAACTCGGAAGAGTTCTTAAAATTATTCACAGCATAGCAGGACACGGGCGTTCAAGCCTTCTCTGTGGACATTAAAGATCTGTACTACTCACTACCCTAGGCAGGCCTAGTAAAGTGCATAGGAAAAAGCATTGAAGAATTCATGGCCGTTGAATTTCAGAACGCTAATGGTGTGTCAGTACACGGATTTTTAGACCTTTTATTTTGTATCTACGGTCCACATTTATTAACCGGCAGGCAAAACCCTACCTTAAAAAGGGGGGCATGTGTATCGGGTCTTGCTTGGCACCAGTACTATGCAATTTGTTCTTATCTCATCTTGACAGGACTCTTAATGATCGCCTCAAATGTACAAGAGTAAAAAGAGTGTTTCGATATGTTATGATTTTCTGGTTGTCGTCGACGGTACTATGGACGATCTTCGGAACGCAAGCTTCGAGATAATCTCAGTATTCAAAGAATTTGGAACCCGCTTCAGCTGACGTAAGAAATGCCAATGACAATGAAATTCGTTTTTGGACATTCAGTTAATATTTGTAGAAGATCGCACATGGTGGAGATATGCACCTAAGACTAGCAAGCAAACCATTGCTTCTGTACACTTCAGCTCATTCACAACTAGTCAAGCGAAGTATAATAAAAACCAACTTCAAGAAAGCGCTGGAGAAGTCATGCCAGCCAGCGCTTGATGAGCAATAGTTTCTGCCAGCAGGTTGAACGGTTAGAAGAAGCAGGCTATCCGAGTACACTCCTGGTAGCAGTAGCCGAAAGTTTGATGGGAAAAAACAGTCACAAGGTAACAGCCCACCCGAGAAATATAAACGAGTAGCTGTGCTTCCGTATATCCACAAGATTTCGCGTAATAAAAAAAAATCGGGCAACGTGTAGAAGTCAAAGTAGTGTTTTCAGCACACAATAAACTGGAAAAAACTGTGTAGGATGACTGATTCCTTTGCTGTTAAAAAAGAAACGTGCACAATTAAACACAAAAAAACGTGTGGAATGTACAGAAGGCGTCGTACATTCCCTGCACATGTCATGTGTAGAATATTACATTGGTCAGACCGGTAGGTGTGTAAATGAAGACTCTGAGAACATAATAGGAACTTGGAGAACGGCAAAAGATACCTTGCCGAACACAGTTTGGATTGCAAGCCTGTGGGTGCCATCCTGTTTTCAAAGAATGCCTAATCATAAGTAAAAATAAACAGCAACAAACACGTGAGATTGTAGAACCCAGAAAGATACGAAAACTGAAGAATAAATATGTTAGGGCAGCATCTATTTCGCTTTTAAAGAAAGAAATTGATTTCCTTGATTATGTTAATACAAAGTATTTGTGTGTTATGTGGGGACTCACGGCATGATAGCCTGGTAGTTTTTCTGCACTATTCAGCCTGTATAAGAACTTCACATGCAATGAATAAACATCAGTTGAAAGTTAGCGCTCGTATTCTCTCTTTCTTTGTTCGTCCTGGCGTCATAGCGCTTTGTGTTCCGTCATGTCCTGAACCTCGGCCCCAAGTTCCGCGTGCATCCCAGGATGAACAAGACGGACCTCTTGGTCTTTGTTAGGAAGACCGCCACAAAAGCACAGGCCCCGGAGTCGGACAGGTGCATTTTAGAAGCCGGCAAAACCCGTCCCCGTAAGACGAAACGCTGGCCAAACATTGGCACGGAAGCGAAAATTGTTGCATGTCTTCGAGACGCAGAACTGAAGTTGATTTTATCGGACAAAGAGGGTGGTTTCGTTGTGGTTCTGACAGGAATTTACGATGAGAAGGCCACAGCTGCCATCAGTGAAAGCTTCCAGAAGTCACTCTTAAACCAGCCAAGGTCACGAAAGGAGCCCTCAGGCTTTGCGAATACGCCTCCCTTCCTAGGCTAGCCACATCCATAACAAAAGCAAGTGGATCTTGGCTGGAAATGTTCCTCACAGCGAAGACTCACAAGGATGAAATTCCCTTTCGTGTCATCATTTCAGAACGTGGAGGTTGGCAATTGTTCTTGGGGCATTTTCTTGAAAGATTCTTGATCTTACGGAAGGTCCACGACGCTTACCTCGTGAGAAAGACTTCCGATGATTCGGATTACCTCCGTGAACGATCAGTGAGTGGTTTTTTAGCTGTTGTCAAGGATTTATACTATTCCCTGCCACATGGTGACATTCTAAAAGTAATCAACGAAGTCATCGTTGAGTACGTCACCATTTGTTTCCAGAATGCGCGTGACACTAAAGTGAAAACATTCCTGGACTTTTTAAAATGTTACCTGCGGTCGTCCTTGGTCGCATTTGAAAGTGGCATTTACACTCAGAAAAAAGGAGTGTGCATTGGTTCCTGCTTAGTGCCCGTGCTCAGCGACCTCGTTTTGGCATGCCACGACAGGAAAGTAGAAAGACAGCTTAGCGCTTTAAGGACCACCCGGATTTTGCTGTATGTTGAAGATTACCTCATCCTGTTCGACTCTCAGCCAGTAGATCATACCACTGACCATATGAACCTCAGCTGAGACTGCTTTGAACCCACCATCTCTAGCTTGACCCTGACAAGGTAACTTCCCCCAGACAACCAGTTGAGAGTCCTGGATCCAGTGTTGACTTCTGACCCACATCATCTATGCAGAAATACGCACCCCCCCCCCCTCTGTAAAAAATGTCCTCTACCTTTCGAGTCTGCGTACTCAAAGGTAGTTAAAAGTAGAATCGCCATAGCAGCAATGAGGAATGCACTTATCATGCCATCATCAAGTTGGTTTCAACTTTGCATCCCAAATCAAGAGGTTGGAATCGGGAGGCTTTTCTATGACCTTTCTCGTGAATCTGGCAGAGGTACGCTACAAGCAGAATTCTGGAAAAGAAAATTGAAGCGCGACCATCCAGAGAATGACAAAAAGAAGACTGTCGCAATTCAATACGTGCATTCCGTTTCGCATCGGCTAAAGAAGGCTGGAAACCGCGCTGGCATCCGAGTCATGTTTTCAGCACCAAACAAGCTGGTCGGCCTTTGCTGAAAAAGTGAACGAGAAAGAAAAGAAAAAGATGCCATTCGTCAAAAAACATGAAACCCACTTTGTTGACTGCAAAATCGGAGCCATTTACGGGATTTCGCTAATTGTGGTGGCACGTACGTCGGTCAGACAGGCCGTTGCTTTACTGACCAGCTGCGTGAAAACGCAAATTCAATAAGGACTGGAACATGTATAATTTCTATTACACAGCAAGAAATGCAAAAGCTGTAAACCAAAGCTGCACGAAACGCGCGTTCTATGTAGGTACAAAGAGAAAGGAGCGACAGAAATATTCGAGACACTCGTCATCTACAAAAGGGAAGAGACCTTAGTTAGCACACCATTGATCGCCCTCCTCAAGAATGAAATTTCAAATCTGAAATCTGAGTTTGCTTTCTCAGAATAGTAGACAGTTTTAGCTGTGCGTACGCAAGTGCTTGCGTACCCAAAGAGCTACGGCGCTGCGTGCGTTACGCTGTCCGCTCCGAAGTATAGTTTTAGCTGACCGTGCCGTAGCGTCCCTCAGGCGCACGTGGCGCCATCTAGTGACAAGAAGTCAAACCACATCAACGCTCGGTTGAAGAAAATTTCATCCGTGATTACTGATAACTACTGTGAGTGCATTGGGAGCCTTTTTTGTTCCAAGAAGAAAAACTATGCAAACCGAAGAAAATGCAAGATCTGGCTAAAAGTTAGAAAACTGCTTCGCCAGGTGTCGTTGCTACGAGGAAAACACACTGAATATAGTTATGCCTAGGAGCTTGAAGATCGCCAAATTATCTGAAAAACAGGGGCTAGTTATCGCCTATACCACTACGTGTGGGCAAGATTAGGCGAAATAAAAGCGAACCGCTACCATTTGAGCGAGCTATTGCGTAGAAGAATCCAGCGGCGACATGTATTTATTCCGAAGCGGGCGAGCAGGGCGCCGCCATCTTGTCAAAGTTAGCGTACGCAAGCCACGCAAGCGCCGCAACGCAAACTCCGCTGGCTACCGTACGCAAGGATACCGTACGCAAGACGCAAGACTTGCGCTTGCGTTCTGCGCATGCGCACTACCGTCCCCGCAAACTCCTCGCGTACGCTAACTCTTTGCGTACGCACAGCTAAAACTGTCTAGTGTCTGACCTTTTTTGGCTTCTTTCTTGTTTTTCATCCTGCTAAATCACTTGGTGTTGTATCTTTCTTTCCTTCGATGGTATTTATTGCACGCGTAAATAAAACCGTTTTCAGTTGGTAGTGTCAGCGCTTGTGTTTGTTTCTTCTGTCGTCCATCCGTTTTTTGCGCTGCATATTTTTCTCTTCTGTGACGAACCAGCAAGTCCAAATTACCACACTTCATGTGTAGACAAATATTCAAACTTATTAAAGGTGGCGCTGAAGGTCCTTTTAAATTCCTTGTACCCTCTAAGTGGTTTAGATATAAAACAGAAATATTCCGGCACTGCTGCTGTACTCTAGGACAGGATATGCACGAGCAGATATTGAAATTAAAATTGGTTTTCGGGGAAAGAAAATGGCGCAATATCTGTCTCACATCTCGCGGACAACTGAACCGCGCTATAATAAATGGATAAAGGAGGAACTGAGAGGAAAAAGAAAGAAAAGGTGCCGCAGTTGGCATCCTTCACATATATATATATATATATATATATATATATATATATATATATATATAGAGAGAGAGAGAGAGAGAGAGAGAGAGAAGGCAATAAAGACAAATGTGGAGCTCTATATACATAAGACAGAACCCAACAGGCACAGAAAAAAAGGATCTTTAGAGATTTTATAAAATTTGTGGCGTTGATCAGTGGAGAATTTTAGTGAATATTGTAACGAAGACGAAGAAGAGGGCTGCGGCGCGGGACGGAGCGCTCGCGCTAGGACTTAGGTGTCTGGAAGAAGCAGGGAAGCAGCCATAGTCGGCGGCCAAGACGAGCGATTGGCTAAATATTGGGCGGCTGGACCTGTTTCCTTTTCCTCCTGTGCTTTTGCACCTTTTTTCTTGTGTGGATAACGCACACAGTGAGTTTTTAAATCACAGGTAATGTCTACGCAGTCTCCCGGCCAGCGGAGGTCCCCTTTGTTGGCTCCGCTACCACCTCGAGATGCCTCTGGAAGCTTTTCAACGCTCTGGCGTCCGCAGCATTCCTGTGGCGATGGTGCCAAAGGGTGGTGGTTAAATCAGAATTAACCATCCAGGGTCTGTTCGAGCTGCTCTTCAGGAGGCCACATCCTTTTATGAGAAAATCACTGCGGTAAGGAAGTTTGGACGTGGCGGGATTCTGCGCCGTTCACCAGACCTGTCGTGCGTAAAGGATCTTCTAAACTGCTCATCTTTAGTGTCTCTTTCGGTAAATAGCTTCATTTCGTCTTACCTGGCCTGTACAAAAGGTTTGGTTAGCGGTGTGGACTCTTGCTTGTCTCCAGTTGTAACCCTCGACCTTCTCTCTCCAGCTGTTGTTGCTGTGTATCGCTGTAGCCGGGAGGTGAACAATGAGCGGGTGCCAACGGAAACGGTTATTTCCACCTTTGCGGGTACTGCCTGCCCCTCAGAAATAAAAGCATGGCCCATATTCTTCCGCCTAGATCCCCTTCCATCTAAGCCACTGCAGTGCAGCAATTGCTGCCGATATGGCCATAGTGCTCGTAGCTACAAGTCCACCTTGAGCAGTTGCAAATGCGCCAATGACCATCCAGCAAATTTATGCACTGATGAAAACGAGAAGTGTTGCCTTTGTGGTGGATCTCACGCTGAAAATTCCCGGGATTTTCCTTCTCGGGATCATGTATTGCAAATTCTAGACATAACCAACCACAAACGCTGTTCGCGGCGCGAGGCAATATTAGAAATTAAAGAGAGAGCTCACGGCTTTGCAGGTGTGTCAGCCCGTTCAGGGGTGACACTAGATTTGTCTATCTCTCAGGCAATAGTGACCGCTGTGGAAGCCTCTATGGCTAAGATGGTTGAAAGGATAATGTCCACTGTCACAGAGTGCCTATCTAATGCTCTGTCAACGCAGATTATTCAGGCCATGCAAATAGAAATGACTTCTGCCATGTCAGCCATGCGTTCGTTAATGACCCAACACTCCTTGCCTGAGCAGTCTCAGCCCCAAGAACAAGTTACTGCTGTTTCTCCACTCCCTTGGTACACTAATTCAGATAATGCTCAAATTATTCATGATGCAGAGATGGTGGATTCGGATAATCGAATCCTTAAACGCAGCAGGTCCCCTATGTCTAACCCTTCTTCTTCACATCCTCAGCCGAAATCAAAGAAGCAACAGATTGGCTCTATGCTGAAAGAAACTATTTTAGGGCAGGCAGCTGCTGCTGCCCGGATTTCTCAGCCATAGGGGTGTTAAGAGTTCTCCAGTGGAACTGTCGGTCACTTCTTTCAGCTTCAACGGACTGGCTGTACCTTACATCACAACATAATCCAGAGATTATTATTTTACAAGAAACTTTGCTTACATTTGAAAAACACTTTCATTCGCAAAAT
The DNA here is from genome assembly GCA_030143305.2 of Amblyomma americanum. Lineage (NCBI taxonomy): Eukaryota > Metazoa > Arthropoda > Arachnida > Ixodida > Ixodidae > Amblyomma > Amblyomma americanum. The sequence continues at coordinate 148,963 of JARKHS020031198.1, forward strand.
TATTCTTCATTTCGAAAAGATCGTCAGTCAAGAGGAGGAGGCTTACGCATAATAGTGCCTTCTAAATTTTGTCAGAGGGCTAAGATTACTTTTCAGTCCTCTACTATAGACTGTGAGTTATTGGCTTTAGACTTTGAAATTCCAGAGTGCTATCCGTTTTCATTATAAATGTTTATTTTCCTTGCGGTGTGCAGGATACCAGGCTGCTAGATCTCCTGCTCCTTAATTGTCAGAAGTCAATTCTCTTGGCCGCTGATTTTAATTCTCATCATGTGTCGTGGGGCTTTAGGACAGATTTCTGTGGTAAGCGCTTTTGGGATTGTGGTACTGAGAACAACCTTTCGTGTATGAATTCAGGTTCGGCCACATTTCTGTGCGCACAAATTCGATCTGTGTTAGATTTAACTTTCACCAGCCCTAGTTTTGCTGTACTGAATTTGTCGACTGTGGATTGTGGAACATCTAGCGACCACATACCTATTGTTTATGATGTTAATTGCCGCTTAACTCTGGCGTGCTCTCAGCTGAGGTCATATATGAAATGACCAGTTTCAGTGCTCTTTGCGGTCCACTCTTGCTTCAGCGGTTAATTCTTATGAAGAATATACAGCAAAAGGCATATGCTTGGCCATTGAGGACTGCCGAAATAAGTCAGAAATTTTGGTATGTACATCAAGAGGGAACACTTCAGCTAGATGGTGGAATGCAGATTGCTCGCGGGATTACAGACGCAGAAAGGCTTCATGGAAGAAGCTCCTACACAATGAATGCCCAAAAAATTGGCATGATTATCAGTTCATTGCGGCTAATTTAAATGCACAGTCTCATAAGCGAAAGAAAATTATGAATCCCAGAATTTTGATTTCCTAGCAAAATCAGGAAATCGTCGCGCATTTTTCGATTTCTTATGGTCGCGGAAAAAGATTCCGGTTTCAGAAAATTCACCCTCATGTGTTTTGACTCCGAAAGAAGCAATAGAAAGAATTGAGAAAATTGCCAAAGGATTAGAGCAGCGTTTCGCCTCTCTACTTCCTTTGCGCTCTGCGTTTGTGGCGTCAGTGGACCAGCTTCAGCATGTCCCCCTATTATCCTTCCCGAGCTTTCCCCGATAGTGTTGAGGTTACCAAGTGCTGCTCCTGGCCCGGATAGGGTAAAATCAAAAATGTTAAGAATCCTCTTTAAAGAGTCTCCTACATTCTTTTTGCAGCCGGTTAATTTTTCAATCAAACATACATGGATTCCTCCTGAGTGGAAAATCGCAAAAGTGATCCCTTTACCTAAAAACAATGGTGGTGGCTATTCTCTGGATGATATTAGACCCATTTCATTGACGTCAAACGTGGTTAGGTTAATTGAAACGGTCGTACTCCTGCGTGTTTCGGAGTTAAGTACCGCAATATCCTTAGTCCCTGTCAAATTGGTTTCCATCAAAAATGTTCCATATGGAGTGCTCACACCTACCTTGAGAGTCGCATTCGTCTTGCGCGGCACCAAAAAATGCATGCTGCGTTGGTGACATTAGATGTAGCCAAGGTTTATGACAGCGTAGAACACTACATAATATTGCAAAGATTTTATACTGTGCAGTTTCAGAATTACTTGCGTCGATACCTGGGTCCCTTGAAAACAGTTTCTTTGCATGCTAAATGGTGTGAATTCTGGAAGATATAAACAATCCAGAGGTGTTCCACAAGGGGCAGTCTTGTCGCCTGTGCTCATTATTATTCTGAGCTCTATTCTTTGCCATCAAAACATTCGCAAGTTCGTCTATGCGGACGTTATTGCATTTTTCATTGCTGCAGCTGACATTCGATCTCTCTATGTGCGCCTGCAATTGTTCCTGAATTTCCTTTAAAGTTGGTTGTGTGACTTACGTCTCACCTTAAATGTAAACAAGTGCGCTGTACTTGTTTCTCAAATGAAAGCTCCTGTTGATCTGTCTCTCAGTTACCAGCGACAAAAGATTAATCAAGTTAAGTCATTAAAATATCTTGGTGTCATTTATGATGACAGCCTCACATGGCACTCCCACATTGACCATGTTGCAGCGAAAAGGGCTCACATGCTGTGGGCATGTTGCGTAGATTAAGTATTTCTCGGTCAGGACTGCGGAGAGATGCACTTTTAATGAAATATGTTTTGTAAGTCCGACTAACTTTAGAATTTGGATCTGTGCTGTTTTCTGGTACGGCTGCTTACAAAATTCGCCCGCTCGTTCTTGAAGAGCCGGAAACGCTTCGGTTGTGCCTTGGCCTCCCCAAATGTGTGGCCAATAACGTACTTTATCTTTAAGCCCGTATTCCTCCTTAATCATCTAGATTTCAATTCCTAACGGTTCAGACGTACCTAAGGATATATGAACGAGATTTACACCGCTCATTGTCTGCTTTTTTTTGCCAGCCGACTTCTTTTTTTGGAGTCCACTGGCGCAGATTTCATACCCCGCATGAAGTTATGGTACAAAACTTGCTTGAACCTTTAAATGTTCTTCTGTACAACAACCTTCCTACAAAAAATATTTGATACTTAGTAGAAATTGTCTGTTATGATATTTTCACGAAAAACGCTAAGCATTTACCACCCCGCGTTTTAAATTGATTATTAGAAGACCACTTACAAAGCCTGCTTATTAGCTTAACGATAGCTACTGACGGCTCCCAATGTGTTGAAAATGCCGGGGCGGGAATATATTGCCCGGTTCTAGATTGGTCTTTTTGTGTGCGGCTTCCTGACCACACCCGAATTTTCCAAGTGGAATTTCTGGCGGTGGTGCTTGCTCTTCGCAAACTAGAGCCAGCTTTCTCTTCAGTGGCTGTCATTATAGACTCTCTTTGTGTTCGTCCCTTGCTTCGGCTGCAGATTCGCCAATCCTAAACACCTTCCATTCATTACTCCCTCCGCATTTGAGCCTTGTTCACATGATATGGGTGCCAGGTCATACAGGTGTGACAGCCAGTGGAGTTGCGGACTGCCTGGCAAAGGCGTGCCTCAACGGCCCCGTGCTACCTATAGTTGCGGCTACAGCATACAACAGCAGCGAGGGTCCGGTGACAGAATTTTTAAAGAATGACAACAGGATCTCTTTTAAGATCTGATGATTACCTCCACCTGAGGTATTCATGAAGCAGGAAATGATGCCATTCACGGCAGGTTATGGTATCTCTATCAAGGCTCCACTGCCGGATCCCACCCTTAAATTTTTATTTCCACAGGTCTGGGTTGGCGCATAATCTGGGCTGCATATTTTGTGGTGAGCACGAAACCATAGACCATATTTGTTGTTTTGTCACCGGTACACCGAGATGCGAACACGGTTTTTAGAGGAACCTCTACAACAGCTTGACCTTTGTTTGAGCAGCCCAGTCTGTTGTCGTTTGAAGCCACCATACTTGGGTACAGCGACAAGTCTGTTTTGACTGCCGTGCAACTTTTAAATGGAATCAAGACAACTACCTTGTTAATTTTTTTATTTTTTTAACATTATTTTTATCTTACAATTATCATTATCATTTACTACTCGGCTATAAACATCAGCCTGGATCTCCTGCGCGCGTTCTGCATTTCCCGTTTTATTTCGTTGTTCCTTTTTGTTTACTTCTTCCGTCCTTACCATTCATTTCAGTTTCGTCCAGGAATTATTTACATGAAAAACTCTCTGTGCCCCCCAATTCTTGACCAATCCCCTATGTGGGCAAGTGTCATAGTATGAGGACAACAACAACAACAACAACGGCTGCAGCCATCAAATCATATTTTCGCCTGTCATCATGCCATCCTGTTCCGTAGCTTGCCACCTCGTATCATTAGGTGCGAAGGTACTGGGTAACTCATCGTCATCCTGGTCCCTAGACCATCGGGGCCTTCTGCTCGTCTTCGTTGTCAGCCGAGGGGCCCGGACTCCGCCACCCGACTCAACTCCAGTTCGAAATGACCAGAACCGACCAGGCGCTTTTCCCCGCCCCGCCCCATCCCCGACCGCAAGACAGGACGACCTAGACCAGACGTGCTATGACCCGGCGACCACCCGAACCAAGACGGCACCACCCCCCAAGCTGTCCGGCGAGTCCTTAAACCCTGAACGTAGGCTGTGGGCGGCCGACCGCTAAACCTGAGGCTCCGGGGACAACCGTTCATCAGACCATCTCGTTCGAGTTTTGGTGGCAAGCCTTTCTTCTTCTATCCTTTCTTACAATGCTGGTTGTCACCTCACCATTCAGAATTCTGGCAGTCGATAGGGAAGATCGCTCGGAGGAGCCGGGTGATGTTACCAAGGCGAAGATGGCAATGGCGCGGGACGGAGCGCTCGCTATGGGCCTGCTGTCATTAAATCATATTTTCACCTGTCACCATTTCGTCTTGTTACTTGGCTTGCGACCTTGTATCAATATTTTACCCTTCTAATATAATTGATTAGAACAGCAGAATAAAATCAAACACCTGCCGCCTATGGCAACCGAATCCACGACCTACGAATTACGCGACAGGTACTGTACGAAATGAACTACAGCGACGACTTTCCGATCTTTTGCTTTTTCGAGCTATTAAACTTGAATATATATATATATATAATATATATATATATATATATATATATATATATATATATATATATATATATATATATATATATATATATATATATATATATATATATATATGAAGGGAGCCAACAGTCACCGAAACCAAGGTGCATAGGGGAACGTTATTTTTTTTTTATTTAATGTGTTATGCTTTACAGTAGGATAATAATTCTTAGAATAATAAATTGCTTAAAGAAAATTACTTATAAAGCAGCAGAAAAAACAACCATGCCGCCGGTGGGATCCGAACCCACGACCTCCGAATATCGCGTCCGGTGCTCTTACCAACTGAGCTACGGCGACGGCTGTCCAATCTGCTGCTCTCGTGGGTATTTATGTTTACTGGGTGTAAGCGAGCCTTGAGAGTGTTCACCAGCGCCACCCTCGACCATAGCGGCGGACGTAGCACGTCCTGTAATACCGCGAGCGTGACGTAGAACGTCATCTAACGGCGAGGGCGGAAACTGTGCGAGAGCCCTCTTATGCTACCTTTGGCATTAAGACTGCCAGAACCGAGACCCTCGTTAAGCTATCAGCAGACAAGTTAAAGGAAATGAGGGGCCCGTTTGACAAATTTATGAAGGGAGCCAACAGTCACCGAAACCAAGGTGCATAGGGGAACGTTATTTTTTTTTTATTTAATGTGTTATGCTTTACAGTAGGATAATAATTCTTAGATTAATAAATTGCTTAAAGAAAATTACTTATAAAGCAGCAGAAAAAACAACCATGCCGCCGGTGGGATCCGAACCCACGACCTCCGAATATCGCGTCCGGTGCTCTTACCAACTGAGCTACGGCGACGGCTGTCCAATCTGCTGCTCTCGTGGGTATTTATGTTTACTGGGTGTAAGCGAGCCTTGAGAGTGTTCACCAGCGCCACCCTCGACCATAGCGGCGGACGTAGCACGTCCTGTAATACCGCGAGCGTGACGTAGAACGTCATCTAACGGCGAGGGCGGAAACTGTGCGAGAGCCCTCTTATGCTACCTTTGGCATTAAGACTGCCAGAACCGAGACCCTCGTTAAGCTATCAGCAGACAAGTTAAAGGAAATGAGGGGCCCGTTTGACAAATTTATGAAGGGAGCCAACAGTCACCGAAACCAAGGTGCATAGGGGAACGTTATTTTTTTTTTTATTTAATGTGTTATGCTTTACAGTAGGATAATAATTCTTAGATTAATAAATTGCTTAAAGAAAATTACTTATAAAGCAGCAGAAAAAACAACCATGCCGCCGGTGGGATCCGAACCCACGACCTCCGAATATCGCGTCCGGTGCTCTTACCAACTGAGCTACGGCGACGGCTGTCCAATCTGCTGCTCTCGTGGGTATTTATGTTTACTGGGTGTAAGCGAGCCTTGAGAGTGTTCACCAGCGCCACCCTCGACCATAGCGGCGGACGTAGCACGTCCTGTAATACCGCGAGCGTGACGTAGAACGTCATCTAACGGCGAGGGCGGAAACTGTGCGAGAGCCCTCTTATGCTACCTTTGGCATTAAGACTGCCAGAACCGAGACCCTCGTTAAGCTATCAGCAGACAAGTTAAAGGAAATGAGGGGCCCGTTTGACAAATTTATGAAGGGAGCCAACAGTCACCGAAACCAAGGTGCATAGGGGAACGTTATTTTTTTTTTATTTAATGTGTTATGCTTTACAGTAGGATAATAATTCATAGATTAATAAATTGCTTAAAGAAAATTACTTATAAAGCAGCAGAAAAAACAACCATGCCGCCGGTGGGATCCGAACCCACGACCTCCGAATATCGCGTCCGGTGCTCTTACCAACTGAGCTACGGCGACGGCTGTCCAATCTGCTGCTCTCGTGGGTATTTATGTTTACTGGGTGTAAGCGAGCCTTGAGAGTGTTCACCAGCGCCACCCTCGACCATAGCGGCGGACGTAGCACGTCCTGTAATACCGCGAGCGTGACGTAGAACGTCATCTAACGGCGAGGGCGGAAACTGTGCGAGAGCCCTCTTATGCTACCTTTGGCATTAAGACTGCCAGAACCGAGACCCTCGTTAAGCTATCAGCAGACAAGTTAAAGGAAATGAGGGGCCCGTTTGACAAATTTATGAAGGGAGCCAACAGTCACCGAAACCAAGGTGCATAGGGGAACGTTATTTTTTTTTTATTTAATGTGTTATGCTTTACAGTAGGATAATAATTCTTAGATTAATAAATTGCTTAAAGAAAATTACTTATAAAGCAGCAGAAAAAACAACCATGCCGCCGGTGGGATCCGAACCCACGACCTCCGAATATCGCATCCGGTGCTCTTACCAACTGAGCTACGGCGACGGCTGTCCAATCTGCTGCTCTCGTGGGTATTTATGTTTACTGGGTGTAAGCGAGCCTTGAGAGTGTTCACCAGCGCCACCCTCGACCAGTGTTCACCAGCGCCACCGGCGGCATGGTTGTTTTTTCTGCTGCTTTATAAGTAATTTTCTTTAAGCAATTTATTAATCTAAGAATTATTATCCTACTGTAAAACATAACACATTAAATAAAAAAAAAATAACGTTCCCCTATGCACCTTGGTTTCGGTGACTGTTGGCTCCCTTCATAAATTTGTCAAACGGGCCCCTCATTTCCTTTAACTTGTCTGCTGATAGCTTAACGAGGGTCTCGGTTCTGGCAGTCTTAATGCCAAAGGTAGCATAAGAGGGCTCTCGCACAGTTTCCGCCCTCGCCGTTAGATGACGTTCTACGTCACGCTCGCGGTATTACAGGACGTGCTACGTCCGCCGCTATGGTCGAGGGTGGCGCTGGTGAACACTCTCAAGGCTCGCTTACACCCAGTAAACATAAATACCCACGAGAGCAGCAGATTGGACAGCCGTCGCCGTAGCTCAGTTGGTAAGAGCACCGGACGCGATATTCGGAGGTCGTGGGTTCAGATCCCACCGGCGGCATGGTTGTTTTTTCTGCTGCTTTATAAGTAATTTTCTTTAAGCAATTTATTAATCTAAGAATTATTATCCTACTGTAAAGCATAACACATTAAATAAAAAAAAAATAACGTTCCCCTATGCACCTTGGTTTCGGTGACTGTTGGCTCCCTTCATAAATTTGTCAAACGGGCCCCTCATTTCCTTTAACTTGTCTGCGGATAGCTTAACGAGGGTCTCGGTTCTGGCAGTCTTAATGCCAAAGGTAGCATAAGAGGGCTCTCGCACAGTTTCCGCCCTCGCCGTTAGATGACGCTCTACGTCACGCTCGCGGTATTACAGGACGTGCTACGTCCGCCGCTATGGTCGAGGGTGGCGCTGGTGAACACTCTCAAGGCTCGCTTACACCCAGTAAACATAAATACCCACGAGAGCAGCAGATTGGACAGCCGTCGCCGTAGCTCAGTTGGTAAGAGCACCGGACGCGATATTCGGAGGTCGTGGGTTCGGATCCCACCGGCGGCATGGTTGTTTTTTCTGCTGCTTTATAAGTAATTTTCTTTAAGCAATTTATTAATCTAAGAATTATTATCCTACTGTAAAGCATAACACATTAAATAAAAAAAAAATAACGTTCCCCTATGCACCTTGGTTTCGGTGACTGTTGGCTCCCTTCATAAATTTGTCAAACGGGCCCCTCATTTCCTTTAACTTGTCTGCTGATAGCTTAACGAGGGTCTCGGTTCTGGCAGTCTTAATGCCAAAGGTAGCATAAGAGGGCTCTCGCACAGTTTCCGCCCTCGCCGTTAGATGACGTTCTACGTCACGCTCGCGGTATTACAGGACGTGCTACGTCCGCCGCTATGGTCGAGGGTGGCGCTGGTGAACACTCTCAAGGCTCGCTTACACCCAGTAAACATAAATACCCACGAGAGCAGCAGATTGGACAGCCGTCGCCGTAGCTCAGTTGGTAAGAGCACCGGACGCGATATTCGGAGGTCGTGGGTTCGGATCCCACCGGCGGCATGGTTGTTTTTTCTGCTGCTTTATAAGTAATTTTCTTTAAGCAATTTATTAATCTAAGAATTATTATCCTACTGTAAAGCATAACACATTAAATAAAAAAAAATAACGTTCCCCTATGCACCTTGGTTTCGGTGACTGTTGGCTCCCTTCATAAATTTGTCAAACGGGCCCCTCATTTCCTTTAACTTGTCTGCTGATAGCTTAACGAGGGTCTCGGTTCTGGCAGTCTTAATGCCAAAGGTAGCATAAGAGGGCTCTCGCACAGTTTCCGCCCTCGCCGTTAGATGACGTTCTACGTCACGCTCGCGGTATTACAGGACGTGCTACGTCCGCCGCTATGGTCGAGGGTGGCGCTGGTGAACACTCTCAAGGCTCGCTTACACCCAGTAAACATAAATACCCACGAGAGCAACAGATTGGACAGCCGTCGCCGTAGCTCAGTTGGTAAGAGCACCGGACGCGATATTCGGAGGTCGTGGGTTCGGATCCCACCGGCGGCATGGTTGTTTTTTCTGCTGCTTTATAAGTAATTTTCTTTAGGCAATTTATTAATCTAAGAATTATTATCCTACTGTAAAGCATAACACATTAAATAAAAAAAAAATAACGTTCCCCTATGCACCTTGGTTTCGGTGACTGTTGGCTCCCTTCATAAATTTGTCAAACGGGCCCCTCATTTCCTTTAACTTGTCTGCTGATAGCTTAACGAGGGTCTCGGTTCTGGCAGTCTTAATGCCAAAGGTAGCATAAGAGGGCTCTCGCACAGTTTCCGCCCTCGCCGTTAGATGACGTTCTACGTCACGCTCGCGGTATTACAGGACGTGCTACGTCCGCCGCTATGGTCGAGGGTGGCGGTGGTGAACACTCTCAAGGCTCGCTTACACCCAGTAAACATAAATACCCACGAGAGCAGCAGATTGGACAGCCGTCGCCGTAGCTCAGTTGGTAAGAGCACCGGACGCGATATTCGGAGGTCGTGGGTTCGGATCCCACCGGCGGCATGGTTGTTTTTTCTGCTGCTTTATAAGTAATTTTCTTTTAGCAATTTATTAATCTAAGAATTATTATCCTACTGTAAAGCATAACACATTAAATAAAAAAAAAAAATAACGTTCCCCTATGCACCTTGGTTTCGGTGACTGTTGGCTCCCTTCATAAATTTGTCAAACGGGCCCCTCATTTCCTTTAACTTGTCTGCTGATATATATATATATATATATATATATATATATATATATATATATATATATGTGTGTGTGTGTGTGTGTGTGTGTGTGTGTGTGTGTGTGTGTGTGTGTGTGTGTGTGTGTGTGTGTGTGTGTGTGTGTGGCGCGTGCGCGTGCGTGCGTGCGTGTGTGTGTGTGTGTGTTTGTGTTTGTGTTTGTGTGTGTGTGTGTGTGTTTGTGTGTGTGTGTGTGTGTGTAGGGAGCCAACATTCACCGAAATCAAGGTGCATAGCGGAATGTGTAAGTATGTGTTGTGCTTATCAGTGGTATAATAATACTTAGATTACTCTATCACCTAAAGTAAATTACTTATAAAGCAGCGCAAGAAACAACCATGCCGGCAGTGGGATCCGAACCCACGACCTCCGAAAAAATACCCACGAGATCAGCAGATTGGACAGCCGTCGCCGTAGCTCAGTTGCTAGAGCACCAGACGCGGTATTCGGAGGTCGTGGATTCGGATCCCATCGGCGGCACGGCTGTTTTCCGGTTGCTTTATAAGTAATTTACTTTAATCGATTGATTAATCTAAGTATTATTATCCTACTGATAAGCACAACACATAAAAAAATACACATTCCCCTATGCATCTTGGTTTCGGTGACTGTTGGCTCCATTCATATGTCTATCAAAACGAGCCCCTCATTTCCTTTACCTTGTCTGCTAATGGCTTAAAGAATGTCTCGGTTCTGGCCGTATTGATGCCATAGGTAGGATAAGAGGGCTCTCGCAGAGTTTGCGCCCTAGCCGGTAGATGACGTTCCACGTCACACTCGCGGTATTACAGGACGTGCTACGTCCGCAGCTATGGACGACGGTGGCGCTGGTGAACACTCTCAAGGTTCCCTTACATCCAATAAACATAAATACCCACGATAGCAGCAGATTGGTCAGCCGTCGCCGTAGCTTAGTTGGTAGAGCACCGGACGTGATAGGCGGAGGTCGTGGGTTCGGAGCCCGGCGTTATAGTCTTTTTTCTGCTGCTTTATAAGTAATTTACTTTAAGCGATAGATTAATCTAAGTATTAATATCCCACTGATAAGCACAACACAAAAAATTACACATTCCCCTATGCACCTTGGTTTCAGTGACTGTTGGCTCCCTTCATATGTTTGTCAAACGAGCCCCTCATTTCCTTTTACTTGTCTGGTAATAGCTTAACGAGGGTCTCGGTTCTGGCAGTCATGATGCCATAGATAGCATAAGAGGGCTCTCGCACAGTTTCTGCCCTCGCCGTTGGATGACATTCCACATCACACTCGCGGTATTACAGGACGTGCTACGTCCGCAGCTATGGACGAGGGTGGCTCTGGTGAACACTGGAAAGGTTCGCTTACACCAATAAACACAAATACCCACGAGAGCAGCAGATTGGACAGCCGTCGCCGTAGATTAGTTGGTAGAGTACCGGACGCGATATTCGGGGGTCGTGGGTTCGGATCCCACCTGCGGCATGGTTGTTTTTACGGCTGCTTTATAAGTAGTTTGCTTTAAGCGATAGATTAATCTATGTATTAGCATTCCACTGATAAGCACAACACATAAAGAGAAATTACAGATTCCCCTATGCACCTTGGTTTTGGGGACCGTTGGCTCCATTCAAATTTTGTGAAAACGAGCCCCTCATTTCCTTTGCCCTATATATATATAATATATATATATATATATATATATATATATATATATATACATACATACATATATATATATATATATATATATATATATATATATATATATATATATATATATATATATATATATATATATATATATATATATATATCTATATATATCTATATATATATATATATATATATATATATATATATATATATATATATATATATATATATATATATATATATATATTATATATATATATATATAGATATCACCACCAGGCCACCACTCAGCTCCCGGACATCGAGGGGACACTGCAGCGCAGCACTAAAACAGCCACCCTAGACCACCAGTGGCACAGCAGCAGCACATTCCCCTACAGCAACCACCTCTGCCAAGGCGAGCACATCAAACAAGCCATCGTGTCGACAGGCAAGCCCGAAGAGAAGTACGCAACTGAGGCGGAAAACTGCCGTGGATTCTGCACCAGAACAGCAACCCATCACCAGCAGCCCGTCATATAACTGTGGACTGATCCCCAGCACCCCTGTTTTACCATATAACCTCCGGAAGCGTTGTGCTTCCGCCCAGCGAGTGGGCCGGGACTGATACACAGGCCGCGTGAGTACTCCGCCTCCTTTGTTCTCATATCACCGGCAGCCCTGTTTCAAATCTTCAGCTTTTTTTAGATTACGAAAAATAATTGATAAGCGGCTTAGACATGACCTTCATGTTAAAACCTTAAAAACGTACCTTCGGGCTAATATCGTACCGAAAGGTCTACAAGTGAAGCTGATACCAGCAATGAATAATCTGTCAGAAGGAGACAAAAAGAAATGGAACGACATATTAAAATCAGCTTCCCTAGAGTTACTCAAAATCACAATTGGGCACTCTGAGAAAGCTTTGTGATACTGGGAACAGAGGAGCGTAGGGCTCGGAATAATCTTCTTGTCTCCGCGCTGGAGGTCGAGGAACTGGAACGATTCAAAACCAAAAAAAACTTCAGAAATAGGCATAATCAAAATTAGAAAATTTACACGGGACAAAGTTCCCCATGACGAATGGATGTAAGAAGTACTAAGTGCGGTTGGATCAAACTCTCCCAACCCCGATATCGCTCAGTCAAAGGTCAGCCAAGGGCAAACACTCTCAAAACATGGCCATCACAGTATAGACATCACCAATCTATCTCTAACACCGCTCACAGAGTATCAGCGAGCCGTCCTATCTAAAGGGCAGACTCATTTCCCTTGCCTTATCTGCTAATTGCTTAACGAGGGTCTTGGTTCTGGCAGTTTTGATGCCATAGGTAGCTTAAGAGGGCTCTCGCACAGTTTCCGCTCTCGCCGTTTGATGACGTTCTACGTCGCACTCGCGGTATTACATGACATGCTACGTCCACCGCTATGGACGAGGGTGGCGCTGGTGAACACTCTCAAGGTTCGCTTACAAGCAAAAATATAAATACCCACGAAAGCAGCGGATTGGACAGCCGTTGCCGTAGCTCAGTTGGTAAGAGCACCAGACGCGTTATTCGGAGGTCGTGGGTTCGGATCCCACCGGCGGCATGGTTGTTTTTTTCTGCTGCTTTATAAGTAATTTTCCTTAAGCGATAGATTTATCTTAGTATCATTATCCCACTGATTAGCACAACACATTAAAAAAAAATTGAACATTCCCCTATGCACCTTGGTGTCGGTGACTGTTGGCTCCCTTCATAAGTTTGTCAAGAACGAGTCCCTCATTTCCCTTACCTTGTCATATATATATATATATAAATATATATATATATATATATATATATATATATATATATATATATATATATATATATATATATATATATATATATATAAATATATATATATATATATATATATTTATTTCCTTTTAAAGATTTTTTGTGCTAATAATAATTCTGCTATTTCCTTTTTCGGTCTCTCCCCCAAATTCCTCTCTGCCTTCCCATTACGCGCTCGAGCTTATCTCAGTATTTTTATTTATTTTATTTTTTCGCCGACAGCCGCCTCCTTTTCACGGGAAGTGCAATGGCGGACACGGCTTGAAACGGCCTGCTATATTTATGGGAAGAAGTGCGCCATGATGTTTGGTAGAAAAGCCAGGCAGAATAGCCAAACGAAGAAATGAGGCATAATTACGCATATGGCACAGTCGCAGGTTGCCGTTGCGGCGCTTAACAAGTGTCTCTCGAGCGCGTCTCCAGCAAACGTCTCAGGATACCTGATACGGGCCGTCCGCTCAGACCCGGCGGCGTCTTGCGGGGGAGTAGTGGGGGTGGGGGAGGAAGGGCGGCCTCCCTGTGCGCCAAGAGCCGTGCTTAACGTTCCTTTCCCTTCTCTATCGCTCTTCAAAGTCGTTCTTTGTACTACTCCTTTATTGTCTCCGCCTCCCCGTTTTTCTATGCGTTTTTTGTGTTCGTTTTATTTATCCGCGGCCCCTGTGAAAGGTGTTGTGCGGTCCATATTACGGTCCTTTGCCCTCATTGTGAATTTTGCTTCGAGGGCGGAGATTATAACTCCTCGCTCGTTCTGTGTCCTTATATTGATAAATCTGTTTCGTTGTAAGCCTGCACTGGCAAAGGGAATACTATTCCTGAAACTGTTGGCAAAATAAACCTTTAAAGCGAACAGTCGTGTGTGTAGATAGAGAGAGAGAGAGACAAATATAGTTCTTTACAGAGAAACAAATGACCTACCTCTCGCGATCAAGCATTACTTTATCTGCCACCTGTCAGGGCGGCATGCTGGACGCATTTCCTATCCGCCTATCCAGTGTGCGGAATGCACTTAAGGTTTCAGGCTCCAAGCCGCGTTTAATTGCCTGATGCAAATCAGCTATCGCCCTCTAAGCGGTTTAGCATTGTTGAACTGCAGTTCATTTTTTCTTCTTTTCACAATGTGATCAGCACGTAATTGCCCCAGTGTGTGCTTTCAGCAGACACCCAGAGAACCTTTGCTTGTTATAGAAATTAGTTCCAAGCGTGCCATCGGCACGTGTTTCAAGACGCTCTGAGTAATTTAGTAAAGCCGCGTTGCGCGATTGCCACATGTTACTTGTGCCACATTCAGTTCTAGGAATGTACGCAGTGCTGTACCTTGTTGTGCATGGATTCTTATCGCAGTAAGATTAACTGTAGCCAGCTATTTTATTGTTGAGGAAAGAATCTGTGCTGCGTGCCGAGCAAAAGAAATATCCAGAACAGTGCCGCATTGGACATGCTTGGTGTTGGTGCTGAAGAGAGGCGAGGGGGTTGCACAATTGTATTTTGTGTGCATTTCTTTGTGCGTTCTGAGCTCTCACAGGAACCGCGGCCCCTGTGAAAGCTGTTGTGCGGTCCACTATACGGTTTGCTCTGAGAGTTCTTTTAAGATCAACAGAAGAAATCTCAAAGGCGAAGCGTGTGAGGAAGAAAAATAGGATCCGTTCGCTTGTATCAACCATCTGTTACCAGCGGAGGCATCTAGGCAATCGTAGAGAAAAGACTTATTGATGAAGATATTGTTACGTGACCACCAGCCGAAGTATGAGACGACATGACTGATGGCAATGAGATGGTTTAATGGCCTCTGGCCTTGCGCGAGCGCTCCGTCTCGAGCCACTTCCAACTTCGTCTTCTTCGTCACACTACCCGGGGCCACCAATTGATCGTCCCGATCGGTGACAAAGAGACGCGCGGCTGGGTGATGGGCTTCAGAGGATGGCGGGACAGGAAGCAGAAAGGGGTGAGGTGCAGGCCGCCACGATGAAGCACATTGCTGAATGATTCCTGGCCCGCGAAGCTTCCTGGCCGTAGGTCACCGGGAGCCGACGGCCGAGGCCCTAGGACGCGCCGAAAGGCATGGGCAGGGGAATGGTGTCGTCACCTGTGGGCAGCGTCTCGGGTCGGTGGGGTCGGGTCCTTGAGTCAGGTTCAGTTCATCGTGTTGAATGGTCTGTGTGGTTGGCGGCGATGGGGAAGAACGGCGAGATCGGTTCGGGTCTGAAAGGCTGGGGCACGGCCGCGCGACGCAGACCAAGAACTCACGGCTGACGGCCACGGCTCCCGCATGCGCCAAAGCTCCCGGGCCAGGATAGGGATGAACTCCGCACCTCACACCAAATGTTACGTGACGGCCAGCCGAAGCATGACACGAGATGACTGATGGCAATGAGATGGTTTTATGGCCGCTGGCCTAGCGCGAGCGATGCGTCTCCAGCCACTGCCAAGTTCGTATTCTTCGTCACAATATCAAAAGATACCTAATATTCTAATTTTTGCTTACGGTATTTCTTGTCACTCAAGAGAGGAAATGCGGATCCTGACGGAACGCATCTAAGGTACTATTGCGCAGGAAATAAATCCACAGCATTATTGTGTAGAACTGCCGCATCAAATAATTGCATCTAGCTGACACTGCTGAATTAGCCACATGACTGATGGCTAAAAAGACGCTTTAAGTCAAGTAAATGTCATCGCAAAGAGGCATCGAACGAAGTGTGTAAAGGCAACGCTGAGAGGCAGTACCATAACTGTCATGTAACGAAGTGGAGGCGATATCGTAGCTGCTATCAAGACCGCATGGCACACATTGAGATAAAAAGCTAACGTATTCTCCGAAGGCAATCCTTCTGGCAGCTGTCGCTTGGATGTGATACGTGTTTCTTTACGACTATAAAGTGTCCTTAAATTCTATCAACGAGGGTATCGACGATTTCTTAATATGAAGACATGAGTTTGACTTGGGCACCATTCCCACAGCATTAATCAGTGAAGGTTTTCGGCAAATACTTGAGTGTGACTGGGTACCATTCCTGCCACATTGATATGTGAGGGATTTTGACACATCGCCTGCTTGAAGAATTCTCAGCTGTTCATGTTCCCGTAGAACCATTTCTTAGTAAAGCACTGCGAACATTGGAAGTTTCGATAATATACGCTATTCGTAGATAGTACGACCATCCTCGAATAGAGAAGACAGATCATTGCTTTTATTGCCTTTTTTCTGAGGCTCCTTATTGGTAACTTATTTGCCTGGGTTTGAAGGGCATGAAGTGATTTAATGCAAAACGCTACAGAGAATGCTTTCTCTTTGATATGCTGCTTTATCTTTTGCTACCCTGCAAAAACCGGCATGACTGCAAGCATTACAATTTCACATTACTTCATTCCTTTGACCGCCATGCCCAGAAAGGTCGTTGCCGTACGATATTTAGGAACCGCGTTGCAGGTACGACATTGCTTCATTCCATTGACGTATCTGCGACGTGGTTCCTAAATATCGTCCGGTTACGACCTTTCGGGGGACAACTGCAAATTTCATTGCAAAATAGATGTGATTAAAAATATGATTAAAGCAGCTCGACAGTACCGAGTCTGACTGAGAAGTGGGATGTTGATTTGAAAGAGAAGCGCAGAAAAGCTTGTGAAATTGTTGTGCATTGTTGAAGACGGGTAATGTAATCTGTGTTTTTTTCCCAAATAAATATTTACTTCATAGACGGCGCCTGTACGGTAGTTTCTGCGTTCTTTGTGGCTGCACTGTTTCTTATCGCAGCAAGATTCACGAGCTAGCCCGACTTTCCGGTTTGCTGTCGCCTTGTAAAAGGTGTTCATAGCTAGGTTTTTGTAGGAGGTACCAGAAATGCATCAAATCAATGACTCCCATCTGTTACTTCCGCTCCATTCTTTCGTTCCTGCCTTGAAGCCTTAAGTGTCATATTGCTTCATATGATTGTAGGTGCAACATATTGCTTGTTGTTGCCCATGGTTTTGAAACGTAACAGAGCCGTCTTTTTTTGCAATGACCGAAACATGGTGAGGAAGAACACTTGCTTATCTCGAGGAACAAGTAGTTTCAATAGAAAAATCAACTTTCAAACTTTTAACATTGTACTAGTTGTCGAAGCTAGCATGAAAAATTCCTTTTATGACATCTTTGAGTCAGACTATATAAGCGAACAACAATTCGTGTTCAAAAGCTCCTCATTTTCGCCATTTTCAAAGTAGTAAAAAATCCGTGCTTCTCTCCCACTTTACAAAGAGTCTATCAAAAAAAGGCAGTTATAAAGTGGGTTGTTATCAGGGAGCAGTAACTGATATGGAGTCATAAAAAAGACAGCTAGAATGATTGCATGACCCTCATGTGCTGAAATAGTGACACGAACTTTGAAAAATCAATTTTGCTCACTCCAGTGCGCTCGAAGCACTTCTATTCATTATCTTAGGCACCCCTTGCAAGCGCCGAGCACAGAATGCTACATGGCGTCATAGCTGGAAATGAATGCTTTTCCACTCATTATATTCAAGCTTCTATGGTTTGGTATTGGTATTGATGGATGTTAATGGCGCAAGAAAATCTGAAGCCCAAGAGCGCCAAACATATGGTAACCAATAAGTTCAGGTCTTTATCAATGAATGAGCTGTTTATTTAAAAAGGGAGGCTCAAGGCTGTTTGTTGGGGAATTGGGTTGTTAAAGAAGGGAAAAATAGCGATCTATTGATACATGAAGGGACGGCATGGGTGGTCTAGCCGCGCTTTATGCTGCTTTGTAGAGTCCACTTAGCATATTTGCCAACATCTTCCCAGATGCCGTTCGCTCGGGCTTTGGTCAATGTACGAAATTCCTCGCCATGGATGGGGAAACCATGCTTGGCAACGAGCTCGTCACGTCCCTTGCGAAACTCTGAACAATGCCAAATTAGAAGGTACAGGATAGCACGACACATACAGCCCAAGTACGGGCACTTCACAACGTCAATATTGCCCACTTGATGCCAGCGAGGGCCAGTAAGCCATTTACGGATTATGTTGGACGTGTAGGCGGCATCGGCGACGATATTATTAGTGAAGATCTGCTCATGCCGTGTGAGTGCAGTTGAGGTATTAAGGTAACCAGGAGGTGTAACGGCCGTAAGTCGTGCACGGCTCCTGTGTTTGGCACGCTCTAGTCTGCACGTTAGGACAGTCAGGTTGTTGGACTTATCAGCAGGTTCGTCGGTAACGGAGGGGTATTGTAGCGGAGGAAGAAACGAGACGAATTTCTCGCCAGGTATCACGGCCCCTACCGTGTCCTGGAGCGCACATCTCCAGTTAATTACGTTGTCGAACCCCTCATGCCATCTCCCGATCTCCGCCCCCGCGGCCGCGAGACAGTTCACATCCAGCGTCTCAAGCCTTACTACAACCCCCCCCCCCCCCCCCCCCATATTGCAGTCGCCGTAAGTCGCCAGGACGGCTCCTCTTCGCCCCGGGGGTGATTGTGAAGAAGATGATGACCCAGAAAATGCAGATGACTCGTGAAAACGAAAAAGACGGCCCTGCGTGTCAGCCATATTGCTATCGCCACGTGTGTCTGTGCCCGACCTGGTTGCCCTCGGATTGTTCTCGCCGCTGCTCTCTTTCTACCAGCTCTTTTAAATAAATCCCCGCTTTACAAAATATTCACCTTTATGATGCAGACGAGTTTAAAGTTTGTGGATGATGTTTTGCGCGGTTTTGTTTTCCCTTTTATCAGATGGGTAATGTTTGACCTCATGTTTCCTCGGTGCGCGTTTCCATGTGCCGCCATGTGTCGCTGTGTAAAGTGCCTTTGTTGACTTTGCCGGCGTCTAACTTGTCAGTTTATCACATGAACATTAGTGTCTGTGCATCAACGGCGTTCGTTTGCTTCTCACCTGAAATTCGTGTTGTATGCACCGCCGGCAGTTTTTTCTGGGAAAAAACATTTCCGAAGGAGGGCTTATGTGAGGTGTACAACAAATTCTTAGGGGCTTTTTGAGTGAGGTACGTGCGTCTACAGCGGTGCGCTGGACAGCGGAGCGCTGCACGTGCCAGATCAGCGTTGCTCGTGTGCACATGCGAATGGTGTGTGTGAGGTGACGGCGACAGGGAGCGTGGCGATCACGTGGGGCGGTGAGCTGACGTGTTAGAAAACCGAGGTGTGCAGGGAGACAGCGCAGCGCAGGTCGTGTCATTCAAGTGTGAAGGTGACAGCCGTTCGACGGTGGGTGCGTGCTGCCGTCGACCTCCCTTGGATCTCCAACGCAAACCTCCTGGGTTTCTTGCAAGCGTGGAGGTGGCAGCCGATGGATTGATGGTCCGTGCTGCCGAAAGGCACCTTTGGATATCCTGCTTTAAGCTTATGGCGTTTCGGGCCGTAGTCGACGGGCCTCGGCTACGGTTGCTCTTTCTGCTGCATCCAAGTTCTTCGGGCTGTTGACGGGAGTCCACCGGCGTCTCCCTGTCTTCCTATTTGCTCCTACCACCACCTGGCTCCCTTCCGCCGCTTTCCTCAACGTAGCGCCAGCGACGCGTCGCACTAGAGCCACCCGCGTCCGGCCTGTCTGCAAGACGTCGCCGCTTCACGTGGGACGCTAAGTACCTGGTGAACACTTTCCTTTACTCTCTTGTACGCGTGTTGAGTGTGTGTTTTTTTGGTGTTTTCCTTTCTTATTGACACTTTTTTAACTCTAAATTCGGCTTCGTTTTGTTTAGTTTGGTTTCTTTGTTCTCTTCTTTTGTTCGAACATGCACACGATAGCGTTGTCCTTCGGAAAGTCGGGGACGCATTACCAATTTGCGTCAGCAAGAACAGAGCTACCAATTATACCACGGCATTGATGTGCACTGAAGTGGCCACGCCTTTACCCTGACGAACACGCCCAATACGACTAGTGGGTTCATACCGGTGTTTCTCTCAACACGCCTTCCGTAGGCAGTGGGTACCAGCTTCAAGATCCCGCTCCGTTTTTCGCTTGACACGGGAAGCCAGCGGACTTTTTTTTGCCGTGACGTGGCACGTTCTTAGAAGCTGTAAGTTGAAGGGATCGAAACCCTGAACATTTTCACCTTCGTTCGCTCTCGCTATCCGACAGCCCTCACCTCTCACAGAGTCACCGTTACCCTCAGGGGCCGCCATACGTTTGGAACATTTAAGTTGCTTCCTTGTAAATCCCGGAAATACGATCGGTGGCAACTCCCGCACTCAGCACTGACATCATCGCCATGATGACATTCCGGAGCATTGCAGTGGCGGATGCCTCTCTGGAAAGCACTGTCACGAATAACGTGTGCTCGGAGCCGACTCCTACGGGACAGTAGTGACAAGGAGCTTCTGCAGGCTAACTCCCAATCTCACTGCCACCGAAACTCCCTTTAGATGGACGGGTAAAGGTGTCCATGCTGCTAGTCATCAACGGCAGCTTTCCCATTAGAGCTCCACTGAACTCTTCTTTATTGCAGAGGAAGCGTCTGCAGACGACCCTGCCAGCCTGGCTAGAGCCGATATGTGGGGCCTCGAAGCCATTGGCATTAGCGATGCTGCTGAGTCCGCGCTGTACATAATGTCAGATCTCGCGATGGAGCAGCTTGAAGACAACGCTCGGAAATGGCGCGACAAGCATAAAGTACCTCTCCTCATTCAGCGACGTGGCATTCACCGGTGTTGTGATATCTCTGGTCTCGCAGAGAAGGTGCTCACACAACTTCGTCGCTTTCGCAGCCAGCCGCACACCTTGTCTGAGTATGATCGTACCATGAGAACTTATTTTGACAACGGTTACGCTGAACATGTCGAAGGGGACAACTGCCCGAGAAGAAACAATTATTATATTCCGCGGCAACGCGCAATGCGTCGCGATGCTGTCGCACAAAGCAGCGGGTTGTCTTCGACGCCTTTTGTCATGTTGTACATCAGCCATCCCTGAACAATGTGCTTCCGAAGGGCGCCACGCTCAATGTCAACCTCCTGTGGCTTCTTCGCGTGTTTGGATATCACCCAATCGTCCTGGTGACTGACATCAGGAAGAAATACTTGCAGGTAATATTATGGAAGCAGCATAAAGGCGTCTTGCGATTCCCGGGTCTACCGCCTACCGACCGAGCAGGAAACAAACCCATCCATCGTCAAATGACCAATGACTTGAGCAACGCTCCTTCTGCACGCTGCAATCTATCATTATTAGCGTACACTACGGAGCAAGTAACACGAGACTGTGGCCAGCATCAGTGACGCATTCTACGGAGATGACTTGGTTGTCGGCCCAGGCAACATCATCAGCGCTCACAAGCTTCACAAGGAAGCTAAGATCATCATGGCTGATGCTGGTATGCCACTGTGGAAAAGGCTTCGAACATTTCATTACCTCGAGTGTAGTTCTTGCGAGATAAATTTGCGCTGGAAGGTGACAACGACAACCAAATCAATATAAAGGTCCTGGGGCTAACCTAGAACTGAGCTAGCGACACAGCATGCATCTGCAGTTAGCACGGATCCGCCGCGGTGGCTCAGTGGTTAGGGCGCTCGACTACTGAGCCGGAGTTCCGGGTTCGAGCCCGACCGCGGCGGCTGCGTTTTTATGGAGGAAAAACGCTATGGCGCCCGTGTGCTGTGCGATGTCAGTGCACGTTAAAGATCCCCAGGTGGTCGAAATTATTCCGGAGCCCTCCACTACGGCACCTCTCTCTTCCTTTCTTCTTTCACTCCCTCCTTTACCCTTTCCTTACGGCGCTGTTCAGGTGTCCAACGATATATGAGACAGATACTGCGCCATTTCCTTTCCCCCCCAAAACCAATTATTATTATTAGTTAGCACGGACATTCATTTGTCTCTGCTAAGCCTGCTACCAAAAGCACTCTTCTTCAGTCTTTCTCAAGGCTTTACTATCCGCTAGGTTTCCTGACCCTTTTCAGCGTTCGAGCAAAGCTGATTTTACAATACTTGTGCAAATTGCATCATCCCTGGAACACCCGCTGCGCAAAGACCAACTAAGGGCTTGGAACTCCTGGTGCAGTTAGATTCCCGGCTATCTCACGTGTTCCTCCCCGGAATGTCTCAGCTCCGTAAGTGTATCATAAATACTCTTCTGTGAAGCATATCTCCTCTCAAACAAGTACCAGGAGCGCCTATTTCTGTTACCATGTCCGCATGTCAGACGCTTATACAGCATGCATCTCCTTATCAGCAAGGGGCGTATGGCACCGTTATAAACAACCATAAAAACAGGCGGCAATTGACGTACCCGGCGGCGACCTAGACAAACAGGCCCCACTTACTTCGTCTCATTCTTGCTTGGCAAGCGTGCTACATG
Source organism: Amblyomma americanum (assembly GCA_030143305.2). Lineage (NCBI taxonomy): Eukaryota > Metazoa > Arthropoda > Arachnida > Ixodida > Ixodidae > Amblyomma > Amblyomma americanum. Next base: position 171,410 of record JARKHS020031198.1, read on the forward strand.
CCTCCTGCAGCAGTTAGGTGCAGTGGAACAGTCATCCACAAAAGCAGAGGTTAAAAAGTGCGGCCTCCATCGACAGGCCTTCACCGACCGTATATGGACTCGATGGCGCGTAACTACTTGCTACATTTGTTTTGCGCTCATCCGTCCTGTGCTCCGACTCAACTCCAGGTCGGGGAATTCGTCCTCGTGCAAAATGACCACATGCCACCAGGGTTTTTGGAGCATTTTTAGCCTATAATTGCATCGCAGTCTGTAGAGTCCCCTTTCTCTGATGCAAAAAACTGTTTTTCAACATACCGAAATAGACCTATTTTAAAAAGACCAAAACAACAAGAATGAAACCGAAACTCGGTTTTATTCAAAACATTGCCTCGTTACATAGGAACCTATGACTTTACGGATCCTGCCCGAAAACTAATTGGATAAACTGGCGAAGGCATGCAACAGCTTTGGTCATTATTTTCTTAACTAACCAAAATCAAGCATAAAGTTATATCGTTGGGCAAATGGAGAGCGACTATCAACAAGCATGCCAAACTGCGACTCCACACTCGCAAGGTTGCCCGCCGAAATCGCCCCGATTGAAGCCACGAAATTGAAGGTGTTAAAAGTTATTTTCGCTACACCAACACTTCGCCCGGTTTACAAAATTGGGCACAAATGACCAGGAAACTGCCGTTAACTATCTCTGAAAGTTTGAGTAACATTTGTGGGGGTACAAACAAACGCTTGAGTTGCCCTTTAAGGCGTCCGCACCAAGCAGGGAACGGTGTTTCTCGAGTGTAGGAACAGGAGCCGGTTGAGGCCGAAGGAGTTCTCAATGTTGGTGCCAGGCTCTATTTTGATACAGCGCGCGCTGACAGTCATAAATTTTGTTCCATTTAGGCTTGGCGAGCAGAGCCGAAGGACTTCACAAAATTGGTTGCAGGTTATTTTTTCATTCAGCGTGCGTTCACAGTCTTAAAAATTTCGTTCCATTTATGCTTGTCAAGCGAAGCGCAGTGTTCTCTGACCTGCTGTATGAATTCGGTGACACGATCGGCAAAGTGAGTATTAATGGTCTGGATGCGAAGGGTGCGCTAGCGTCGTTGCCTCCTCTTTCAGATCCGGACGAGGAATGTGTCCGGGTTGTCCAGTTGGGATGACGTGGAAGCCTCCTGCGGCGTGGCTTGTTCGCGGGCCTGTTTGCGTGCTTCTGTCAAGTTGTGAAGATCCCCTTGCGGAAAGGGGCCACGAAATGCGCGGAAAGAATGGCAGTTTGTGTTGGATATTGTACGTTTACGCCTGCGCACATAGCTAGGGACCGTGATTTGAATAATGCAATGGCCTCTAAGCAGTGTTTCATGTGTAACCTCACAGGTGACATCTCGCGGCCCCCGGCCAACCATTACATGTGGCATGGTCGACTGTTGCTGCCAGTTGCCATGCCTAGTGATTGAATCGAGGGTATTGTAAACCTTTATTTAAGCTACGTTTTGCCTGTCGTTGAGAACGCGCCTGTCGGGCACGTCCGTTGGCTCTCTCCGGACGAGTGAAAGGAGCGGTGTGTTGGTGTGGACGTTCGCGCGGCTCGGACTATGGATGGGAGATACCCCAGAGCGGCGTGAAGGGGGTCCGGAAGCCGGCGCCAGGCGGACGGCGAAGGCCCGAAGATGAACGGCAGCCACAAGGACGCCGCGGTTATGTACGTGTACGCGCGGGCGATCCGGCGCGCCCACGAAAAGGCCGCGTGCACTGACCGAGGTGGCGGGAGTGTGCGCCTGGTACGCGGTTGACGGCCGAGGCGAGATGGTGGCCTCTGCGAAGTACGCCGGAGAAGTTTGTCGCCCTATAAGAGCAATGTCTGCGCCTGGTAGAGACGGCGCCTCCTTAATGGCCGTCGGATTACGGGAACCAGGGAAGATGCATTCACAAGGAGCCGACCGATGGGAGCAGCGGGGAAGCAAGGACGAGAGAGAGCAAGCTGGAAAGGAGGAGAGGAGAGACGACCGAGAAGAACAAGACAGACGGGTGGTGGATGCCGAGACGAGAGGCCGCATCCCGACGGCCAAGTTATGTCTCCGCAGCAAAGTTGGCTCAAAGGTGTAAATAACGTAAATAAATTCTCCTGTATTTCTCATGCTGTGGTGATCCGGCTTCGTCCGGAGAAGCGTGGAAGAGTTAGCAAGAACCTGGCTGACTGCGCCCATGTCGGCAGGTGCGCGGATAACCACAAGTAACGTGCGGAGCATTCAAATCTCCACCTATAAGAAGTGGGGAGCCATGATGCAACCTTGAGCTAAAGTGAATGAGTGGCTTGAAGAGTGTGTACTCTGTAGGGTGATTAACAAAATATTGAAGGGCCAAGGACGCGAAGATAAGTAAGGCAGATCGCACAAGCAGTGCGGTTACAGTGCGGTTACAAGCAGATGACATCGATGGCCTACTAATTGAAGGTCCTGACAAAGGTAAGTGCTAAGCAATGGTGCGCAGTCGCTGTCATGAGAAGCACGTAGGGCCTGGAATCCAGGGATACCATTACGAGCACGTAATTCCTTGATGAGAATGATGTGTGGTTGCGAGGGTAAAGTCATCAGCCAGTGAATACAGAGGATTAGATTGGTATTGAGGTTTGTGCGGTTCCACTGTAGTGTGTCTATGTTATTGTTTACAAGCCGTGTCTAAGCTAGTTAGCACACTTCTCGGGTAGAGAAGAAGAGGATGGAGCAAATGTTTCAGTGGATATAGATAGACGAGAACGTTTGAAAGTTTGAGCTAGGAATTTCATGCGCTCTCCATCATGCAGGTGGTTACTGAGAAGATTACGCATGATATCGAACGCTGGGCGAATCGCTGCTATTTTTTCGGCAAAGAACCAAATTACGGGGTCATTTCGATCGTTAATGTGTTTAATATAACTGTCAGTTGTGATATTGGCGTAGGTTGAGAGATGCGTAAGAGGAATGTGTTGGGGGAAGCATAGCAGGTGGCTGGCCTAGCTTACCCGGTGGTGGAAGCGTAGCTGGTGTTTGGAGCGTACGTTGGGTAACTGACTGCTCCTGGACGTCTGGATGCCAGGGACAGGGCTGGGGTTGTCTTGAAGTCTTCTGTTTGGCCGAGGCCAGTGGAGAGAAGTCATCGCGACTTAGAGGATGATGGGGTTGCGAGTGCTTTATGTTTGGTTCACCAGACGACATTCAATAAACAGTCGATGGTTGCTTTGTATTGAACGATCGGGGAATTTGGCGGCTTCTTCTGCTCTTGCTCTGACGCTTCCAGCTTTTTCCAGATATTAATCCTTGGGACAAATGAGGGTTTATGGCTCTTTTGGTTGTGCTATTTTTGTACGGGACGGGTCCGGTAGAATGTGGGATGGGTTCAACCGCAGTGGAAAAAATCGGCGGAACAACGGTGCTTTGCGTCTTGTTTGATAAGCTGTGTTGAGCAAGTGCGCCAGCGTTGAAATGTACGATGGTGAGGGCAGTTGAGCACGCGATGTTCACATTTTCGGCACCTATTGCAGCTCACGGCATTGGGTCTCTTAGGCTTGCACCTGTACATGCCACGATCGAAAACGTTGTGTGTGTGTAGGTGGGTGCCCTCGCACACTTATTAACACCGGCTCTGTGCCCCCCATAATGCGAGTGGACAGGATCGTTGGATGCCACGATTCAAGGCTTTCTAAATGTCCCGCGCCGAATAGAGGCTTCCTATCGCGTGAAATATGCAGCGACAACGAAATCCCGAGGGCCGGCACATAATCTTCGACGATGTGTCATGAGCAGAGAACGTGGTGACTGCAGCTATCTTTGGGCAGTTATTTCGTTGAAGGCCTTTAGGAGAATGACATTCTGACAGAACAGAATTTGAAGGGTCGGGGCATATTCCATCATAGGGTTCCAACTTCGCTGTGGAAGCTGTGGCTTGAAGGGATTCGTATGGTCTCACTTGTGCGATGTTCAGTGCGTCTGACGCCGTTGTGACCGTGGTCTTCAGCGTTACGAAAGACTTCATCGGAATCTTTGGCTTGTCTTTCAACCGGGGGGAGGGGGGTTAAACAGTCAGTCGTGTAATAATAATAATAATTGATTTTTGGTGGAAAGGAAATGGCCCAGTATCTGTCTGATATATCGTTGGACACCTGAACCGCACCGTAAGTGAAGGAATAAAGGAGGGTGTGAAAGAAGAAAGGAAGAAAGAGGTGCCGTAGTGGAGGGCTCCGGAATAGTTTCGACCACCTGGGGATCTTGAACGTGCACTGACATCGCACAGCACATGGGCGCCTTGGCGTTTTGCCTCCATAAAAACGCAGGCGCCCGCGGTCCGGTTCGAAGCCGGGAACTCCAGATCAGTAGCCGAGCACTCTAACCCACTGAGCCACCGCGGCGGGTCAGTCGTGTCAAGGTCGTCTTTTGTGGTTTGAGCGCGCGCTTCGACGGTATGGGCGTGCGCTTCCGCAGGATAACTATCGGGGGCACGTGGCGGCGGTGGCAACCACGCCGCTTCTATATCAACGGAGTCCAGCTGCGTGATTAGGCTTAGTGTATGCTTGGGCATGGTTTGCACCTTTACATTGTCGGTTTTTAGCAGAAAAGCGATCAATTTGGGCAATTGAGTCGGTACGCCACTGGAGACACACCGATTTGCATGAGATGGCCGTTTCAGGTCGGAGCGCCATTTAAGCTGTGCAAGGAAGGCAGATTCCGGAGCTTGGTTCTCACGCTGTGTTTCCAGTCAGCACCACCAGGTGTGGTCTTC